>OZ025299.1:22546169-22596169 GCA_964019185.1 Maratus speculifer
ATAAATGCTTGGTTTGAATTTGCATAACTGCGTTTGAAGTTTCATTACAATCCCCCCCCCCTCCCCGCCACAAAAACAATTTTACTTTTCCAAGAATAAAAATCTGGATCAACCCCTGACATGTCAGAAAAGAAAATTATAGGCTGCAGGTTGAATTTGGGTGATTCAGGGGGGTATCTGCAACTGTCCTATTACTGTACGAAATGTGTAGTAAAATGTTGTCCACAGGACATTGGCAGGTTTCACATTTCAAACTTTAGGGGATGTCCTACAACTGTCCACAAGACTAATTTACCCATCCGTAGGATATAAGTAATATGACATTATTAGGATGATTTTAGGACCGTCCAGAGGGTATAATATAAGCGTCCTATAACTATCCCTAAGGTGTCATGAAGTGACATCCATAGGATGTTGACAGGTGTGACATTTCGAAACCCAGCGGATGTTCTGTAACTGTCTACAGGACCAATTCATCGGTCCACAGGATATCACGCATGTCCGAAACGTGACATCTTCTGGATGCTTTTAGGATGTATTTGTGTTGTCTGGGTAAATCTTTAAAAAATGGATAAAAAATGGGAAAAGGTGTCACATATGCACCAGGGTACATAATTGGCGTCAAAATGGCATTATTTTACATGAGATGGTAACCCGGCTTTATTTATTTATTATTTGTTTATTTACTCATAAAATGTTTATTTACTTTCATTTCCATTTTTTAATTATATAAAATATCTCTTTTTATAGTTATTAATTATTATTATTATTTTATTTACTGTAAGTTCTTTTTGAAAATAGAAAATTATTTAAAAATGTGTATGTAAGCGTTATTTGAAAACGGAGTTTTCGCCAAATGGGCTTTGAAAAAAATTGCGCCAAATCTGATGCGCTTGTGATGGTATCCGTGCCGAAAAATTAGTGACCAGAATTGACTTCCACACACAAACAAAATATAAGTTAAAAGAAAACATGCAATAAAAATAAATATAAAGGGAAAATGATGTCATAAAAGAAACTTTTATTTAAAAACGTAATTGTTTCTTATTTTCACACGCGAAATATATAAAACATTCTTTTAGCGATCAAAAAATGCTATTAAGAGATTATCACAAAATCTCAAAATCAAAGTTTTTATGACATTTTTTTAATATAAAAAAATCACAGTTTTATTTTCCTGCATGATTAAATTTTAAAATGTTTTATTGCATTAAATATTTTTGAGTGCGTTAATGCTTACTATTTACTCCATGTACTGATTCGGTAATCTACGAAAATATCCAGCTGTTGAAAATCACGCACACCAAATTCCTGTGACGTATGCAAATAAATTGTGCTTTTTTATCAGTTTTTTTTATATAACTTTTAAACTATTTGGAACTAATTTTTCGTATGCTGTGCATTCACCAGATTACCTTCATAGGTACCTATTGGTACAAACAGAATCAAAATCCGACAAGTACTTTTTGAGATTTGCTTGACGAAAGAATTTTTTTGACTTTTAATATCGTTTCGTATCTCTGAGTATAAGAACTTCGCTTCGCTCAGACAATTAATTTAACTAGAACTTCCCTCAGAGGGATTAGTCTGAGCGATATTGCTGAGAATAAACATTTAATAACTTGCGATAAGTAAAGAAAATGAGATGTTACCTTTAATTGGTCATTCATTGTGATAAAATATGATGAAAATAAGTATACTGAATCATAGAATTACAAAATCTTATATGTAAAGTTGCATATACTATTTTTATAAAAGAAAAGCAAACCATGCATAGATATAAAATTGGAAATATTCAAAATGTTAAAAGTAATACAGAAAATAAAGCACCAAATTTTCTTACATTGGATATAACTCTTTGAAATGATGCCATGAGCATAAACAGAAACTTCGCACCGATTTGAGAAACTATAAATAACATAAACTATTATGTTTGAAGAGAATGGAGTGTATTTTATATGGTGCGAAATCCGTCCGAATAGTCTATAATGTTGAATATCTGTTTTCCACGGATGCAATGAGGTTGTAGATAAGATTTAAGGAATCCTTTTTTAAAAATTTGTCCTAAACGAGCACTTACATCTTATAAGTTACTGTGATGCCAAAGTTATAGTTTCTGACCCCAACAGTATCCTATAAATTGCAATATTCTCAATAAATTGGGTTTAAAACTTTTTCTAGAAAAAAATGTTTAATTTGTGAAGTTAAATTGTCGAATGTTTTAGAAATCGTTCATAACGAGAATATTATATCCTAAAAGTTGCCACCAAAAATATATATATATATATTTTAAACTTTTAGTCATATTGACATCAAAGAATTCTCAATTTTAGAACTTTTTTTGCTCGTGCATTGATGGTGATTATTGTTCCTACGCAAAATATAGTATTTTGCTAAATACTATACTCGCTAAATACTATTTCGCAAAATATAGTATTTACAGCAAAGATAGTTACCAACATGTTTTGCCCACATTATTTTTTAAATCGGCTAGGTACACCCAGTGATAACGAAAAACACACAGACGTTAATGCTTTATAGCATAGAAATACAGAATCAAAAGCTATTTATCTCCTATTTTATACACATAAATTATCTAATTAGTGCTAGTAGATGCATTTTTAAATATACATAGATCAATATAATGCTTCAATTTTCTTTTATTAGTATTTCTTAGTATTCATTTTTCATTTATTTGTATTATTCAGTAAAAAACTCACTTTCTTAAGCCCGAATTACGTCAAACTTTTTATAAAAGCGCCTAAGTCCATATAACAGCGAAATATTGTGAAGAGTATTAAATACAAGGTAGTAAGACACTTAGCCAAGCGCAGGTAATAAATCGCCAAATATTGTTATTTTCGCCCTCTCTCGAAATGCATTTTTTCAGTACATTTAAAAAACACGATTTTGAGTCATCTTATTTACAATTCAAATAAATAAATAAGAGGAAGCAATAATAGCATAAGTCAAAACATTTTATTTCAGCGTCAAGGAATTGTATCGTAGTTACACATGTGGAAAAAAGCTGCTTTTGGCCGAAAAACGTTGTCTTCCCTAAATTTGAATCCAATTAAAAAAAGTACCGTGATTAATTAAAATGTTATAGGCAGAGCTGCCAAGTCTCCGGTATTTTGGATACCGGTATTTTAAAACAGAAAATGTTTTATTAAATTGGAACATTCTGCGGATTTAAAAAATAACTTTTCCTATATGAAAATTCTGCTATGCAATAAGCGGGGGCTTGGCATCTCTGTATAGGAATATTTCGTAATACACTTTTTAACCTTAAAAAAAGCAGCGAGCATTTTTCGGGTACAAAAAGTATTGCTAATTGTTCCATTTTGCATACAAGGTACTGATTGTCATATTGATACATCTATGGTGATAAATTTCCAATAATTTTTCAAATCCCATTTATTTCATTAAAAATATAAATCTTTAATTCATTTAGTTTAAAATAAATGGTTTTTAACTAATTTCATAATACTTTTGAAATATCACTTTTCATTGGCCATTTTTTTTAAGCATTTAGAAAACGGTTGTTGTTTTCAGTCAAATATAGACTTTGGTCTGTCCGCTTTTTATTTTATTATTATTATTATTTATAAATAGTGGAGAAATATTCATATTTAATACATAACGTACATAATATATGACTCTGTTATTACATAAGTCACCTTTTTATTATCATAAAAATTATGTTTTTACTGATTTTTATTAACTCAATAGGAAAAATTTTGTGCTTTGAGCAATAGATGTCCGCATTTCATTTATTTATTTATTTTTACAAAATTCTTTGTATTGAGCAGATTTTTTATTTAAATAGGAAATCCAAATGTCGCTGTTAATAAAGAAAAAAGTTACAAAAAAAAGTTACAAAACGAGTAGACGCATACTATCAAATATGGAAAAACGACTAATCCAAAAAAGACGTCGTATGAAATATCATCTTTTAAAGCAAAAAAAAAAAAAAAAAAAAAAAAAAAAAACGAGGTCTGATTATCGAGTTTACTGATTACAAAATGTGCATCACATTAAAAAATAAATAAATAAATAAAAAAAAAATTGTAATTTAAGAAATTACCCCAACCATTTGAAAAATGTTTCACTCGATACATTCATCTATCATTTTAAGCTAAATACCAGTTGTTTTATTGTGTATTATCCGTGCCACTGCTATAAATGACTTTATACATGCTGCAATTTGAAGGTACGGTTCGTTTAAGTTATATCACTCTATTGTCGCCAAGCATAAAAGTTGGCGACGAAAGAAACATTTCAAACTATTTAACATTGTTGGTGCAAAAGTAATCATTATTAAAATACAGCTTTGGCATATACTGTTATACTTGTAAGACTTTGGCATATATTGTTTGATTTTACAGAGCAGAATTTTGGTGATGGAGGTTTTAAACCAAAATCGATCGCAGCACATGCATCTGTGAATGGATCCATCAGACATCGAATCAAAAAAGTTTTTTCCCAGTTTTTCCCAAGCCGATTGCTTTTTAGTTTTCTTTTTAGGTGGTGGAAAATCAAGAGTAATAGCTATAACATTTTCCGGCTTGTTAGAATCACTATTGGCACTCAAATTTTCCTGGTTAGAACCGACCGATAGTAAAACGCCATGGCTAGTGGATTGGTCGCCCTGGCGACATGATGTTTTACAATTAATCGGTTCGGCATTAAATTGCTTCCTTTTTCGTGATCACCTTTCAACACGTAATTGGTTTTCAGCGGCTCAATAATCTTTTGATTTTATCATTTTCTGCATTGAAAGACGTTTTTGCGCCAAACCAAATACAGTATTACTCAGTTATCCCGTCGACCAATTTCGCCAAATGATACGAATCGCCAAACTAATAAGCAACTTATACATGTTGACTGTGTTTAATATCATTGAATGCGATATTCACGTTCATTCATTTCTTTGGCTTCGGATTTTTCCGTATCTGTTAATTTCCGTCTACCCATTTTTAAATTTGTTAGTTTTCTCCTTTATTACAATGATTTTAACCATTTTAATTTACTATTCAAATAAAAATTCTTCTAAAAGTAAAGAATTTAATTTAAATTCAAATAACAATTCTTCTAAAAATAAAGAATTTAATTTAAATTCAAAAGTGGTAACATCATTCAAAAGTGGTAACATCATTCAAAAGTGGTAACATCATCGGGTCCATTCTCCCGAAAACAACAACCATTTTTCAAATGGTTAATAAATAAATAAATAAAATAGTAATAATAATAATAATAATAATAATAATACTGCAAATATTGATTTTTTTTCTTCTTTTGCGCAGTTTTGGCTTCGAAAGGTGCGCTATGTTGCAAAAAGATATAAGCGACTATGAAAACACACTTGGTAAACGTTCATGCTCAGTTTTACAAATAAATATGGCACATATATGCCCTATACACACCGAGGTACCTAATTGGTGCCAAAATGGCGTTCAATTGCCTAACATGCTGGTTATCATATAAATGTTATAACAAATTGTTTGTTCTAAAAATATTATCATTTATTGATTGTTATTTCTTTTTTTTTTTTAATAACAGAAAATGTTTCGTTTATTCCTTTTTTTCATTTTGAAATAAATAAATAACGTGTTATTATAGCATGCTATATGTATCTGGTAATCAAAACGATGTTTTCGCCTAATTGGCATAAAAAATCTCGCCAAACCCGGTGCTTATATCTGTAGTATATTATCTCAAGTATTTTATTTATGTATACTATAATTGTTTTTACATACCACTTACTTCTTGTATATAAAAATAGGTAAGTGGCTCCTTTATCTATACTAATATTATAAAGAGGAAAGATTTGATTGTTTGTTTGTTTGTTCGAATTGAATAGGCTCCGAAACTACTTGACGGTTTTGAAAAATTCTTTCACCGTTGGAAAGCTATACAATTTCCGGTGAACATAGGCTAATTTTTAATTGATTTATTCAAATATTTTCCTTAATAATTCAAAATTTCATTATTTTTCATATAGAATCAATTAAAATTTTTCCGATAAAAAATAACCATTTTCTTTTCAGTTGCCAAAAAAATCAATATATGGAAAATAATTTCTCCTCGGCAATTAATTTTTAGTTGCACAGTATCCACGTGAAAAATTAAAATAAAAAAAATTTCAAAGGAAAATAAATATGACGTCATTTGTTATATTATCGGAAGTTTTGTTTGCACAGATATCATATACACACCGAGGTAACCTAATGGACACTAAATTGATGTTATTTTGCCTAGCATGGCAACCCGACTATTGTTTATTTAATTATTAATAAAATGTTTTTTTATTTCCTTTCTCTTCTTTAAAATTATGTAAACTGTTTTGTCAATAACTTATTATTTAAATACTAATTGTTATTATTTTTTAAATAACAGAAAATAATTTAAATATATATATGAAACTGGTATTCGAAAACGATTTTTCCGCCAAATTAGTGTAAAAAATTATCCTGCCGACCTCGGCGCGTACATGACTATTGCGCTGTTTTGTTTATGTATTAAGGATACTTTTAGATCATACATCCGATTACAGAAAATTAGTCAGATTATTTAATTAGAAGTTATTAAATTTATGTTTTTTTATTATGAAACAGACGAAGAAAAGAAAATTTACTATTGCTGCCCGACTGGAGAATTAACCTTGATGTTATTTTAAAAAACTATCGAAATGGCGATTTTTTAATTATTTGTTTACGTTTTTTTAAGTGCGTTCGTAATTATGTAGATACGTAGCACCTATTGTTGTCGCTCAGTCCGTCCGTCTGTCTGTCCGTCTGTCTGTCCGTCTGTCCGTCTGTCTGTCCGCATATAACAACGCAAAAACTACCCAACCGAATCGTTTGAAATTTAAAATACATAATTATTACATAAATTTGTCGAGTCATTTCAAATTTTATGAAAATTGGATGCATAGATCAATTACAGGGACAATCAAAAGGATTCCGTTACATTACGGTCAATGGGGAAAAAAGTTTCAAATGCATTTTAATCGTTTGAAATTTAAAATACATAGTTATTACATAATTTTGTCGAGTTATTTCAAATTTTTTGATAATCGGGTGCATAGATCGATTACAGAGACAATCAAAAGTATTCAATTACAGTATAGTCAATGGGGAAAAAGTTTCAAATGTATTTTATACGTTTGAAATTTAAAATACATAGTTATTACATAATTTTGTCGAGTTATTTCAAATTTTATGAAAGTCGGATGCATAGATCAATTACAGGGGCAATCAAAAGTATTCCGTTACATTACGGTCAATGGGGAAAAAAGTTTCAAATTCATTTTAATCGTTTGAAATTTAAAATACATAGTTATTACATAATTTTGTCGAGTTATTTCAAATTTTATGAAAATCGTATGCATAGATCACTTACAGGGACAATCAAAAGTTTCCGTTACATTACGGTCAATGGGGAAAATGTTTCAAATGCATTTTAATGGTGTTGTACTCATTCGAACTTAATAAAATTTATATACAATATAAAGTACATATTATAATATGCATCTTACATAATTTGTGATGCAAAGAAAATTTGTTATTGATTTACAAGGCCACACAAAAGTATTCCATTACATAATGGTATAGGGAGAACATTGTTTGATGAACGTTTTAATTGCAATTCACTATTTGCAATTTTATGAGATTGATATATGAGAGTAATATTTTTAAAACTTCATTATCGTACGAACGCACCTCGTTTGCTACGCTTCACGTGCAATTTCCAACTTGTTTTGTTTATATTATTGCAAACATTTTTCCACTTTTATACACGCATCACCTTGGCGTGATTTTTTTTTTATGATGCCAATTTGGAGAACACTGCGTTTTCAAATACCAATTACATTTGTATTACTTATTTTTATTTTCTATTTTTTTAAAAAGGAAATAATAATAAACTAAGTCAATAAATAATTATGGAACAAAACAATTTACATAATTTTAAAAGAGAAAAGAAAAATAATGAA
This sequence comes from Maratus speculifer, assembly GCA_964019185.1. Classification (NCBI taxonomy): domain Eukaryota; kingdom Metazoa; phylum Arthropoda; class Arachnida; order Araneae; family Salticidae; genus Maratus; species Maratus speculifer. The sequence continues at coordinate 22,554,166 of OZ025299.1, forward strand.
ATAATTTACTCAAAAATAATCAACTATTACCGGATTACCACGTGAGGCATAAAATCGCAATTTGCTGCAATCGCGCCAACGGGATCCGTAGATGACACCTGCACCTACATGTTATTGGCAATATTATTGTTTATACAATTTGTTTATATAATTTGGTAATACTTGACAATCCCATCGACCAAAAAACTATCGCTAAAGTATAAGGTTAAATGTCAATGGATGATTGTAAATGTCACATTCATTTCACATTAAATTTGTTATATGTAATTGTTACTTCATCAACCAATTTTAATTCGATGTTTATTTTTTTTTTTAACATTTTAGTAATTTATTGATTCTTTGGTTATTTAAAATAAAAATTATGTCCATTTGTATAATTTGGCGAAATTGATCGACGGAATAATCAAGTAGTCGAACAAAAAACTATCGTCAAATTATAACATTAAATGCCAATAATGGATGATCGTAAATTTCACATTTATTTGAGGACAAACATGAAATAAGTCTGGTACATTTGTAACAATATCGTTTCTAGCACTTCTAATGTTTGACACTAAAAATCATAATGGAATCGATTACAGAAGGTAGAAAGATTTTATTAGATGCAAACTAAAGACTTATTTTTCTACAAAATTTAGTCATCAAGATTATTCTGATTTAACGGCTACATGTTAGCAACTGTTTTATAAAAGGAAGAGGTAGTGAAACTGATGTAATTTTAATGTTATTCAAATAATAAAGCTTTAAAACACACTTTTTATGCTTCATTGTTCTACTAAATATATAAGTGAAACACCCTTCTTCGTCTGCCACTTTCACGGAGGGCACCCTTTCCTTAGGACCTATATCCCACGTGTAGATAAATGGCCGTCATAAATACAAACAAACAAAAACTCTTCTTTATCTGTAAATAATTCTTTACATTTTGTACTCTATTATTCTTGCTGGAACAGATTAAGGCAGATAGGAAACTACAGTAGACCTGCTAGCAGAGGACGTTTATTAAAAAATATAACATGAAATGACATTGTATGTAGGCTACCAGAACTACACATAGTGCAAGTTCAGATGTCAGGATTTTAAGAACTAAGAAATGATAATGTACAATCCGAAAGTTTATAGAGTTTGATAATCAATGTCACTAATCATTGCAATGCCCTCTAATGTAATAGTGTGATGACTCGAGAATATTTTGATTCCTGTTGTCATAACGGTCTCATGTTCATACGAAACTCTACTATAAATGATAAAATAAAAGAGATGGTGCTTTATTGCCCAAATTTTCGCCGACTTACAATAGTACAATATCGCAATGGCGTTGGCATGATTTTCAGCAATACGGAAGATCATTCCAGGGTGGTCTATACTGCTTTAAAATAAAATTTTTAAATCACCATTTTTTTTTTTTTTTTTTTTTTTTTTGAGTCAAGGTTTGTTTGGAAATATGGACCAGCGAAGCGGGCATAGCCTGCTAGTGCAGTATAAATCTTTAAATAAAGAATACTGCCCAGTTAAACTGATGGCATTGAGCTCACAGGCTACAAATACTAATTGTACATTAAAGCCTTATATTTTCAAGGGTTAATTCCGTTCGAAAAAAAAATTAAGAAGGGGAAACAGCTCTCCCCTTCCCTCTTTTTTTATACTTAATCATTGAACCTCCTATACTATCAAAGACATGCTTTATCATATAAAAAATCTATATCCAAAATTCAGAGCAAATTAGATAATTCTTAATAAAAACCCATTTAGCATTTATATAATTTAAAAGGAGTTATCCCCTTCTTTTATACTTAACCATTAAACTTCCAAAACGATTCAGAGATTTGAACGAAATCTGAAAATTCTGCTTGAAAAACCTATTTATATAAATTAAGAGGGGGGGGAGGCATTAGAACCCCTGTTGCCCCTATTTATACTTATTCAAGGAACACCTAATAGCAGTCACGGAATCGCCTCATCAGAATGATCCTAATCTAAATTTTGAACGAAAACTTAATTCTGCATGAAAATCCCATTTATATCAACTAACGGGGGGGGGGGCATTAGAACCCCTGTTCCCCCTATTTATACTTATTCAATGAACACCTAATAACAGCCACGGAATCGCCTCATCAGAATGATCCTAATCTAAATTTTGAACGAAAACTTAATTCTGCATGAAAATCCCATTTATATCAACTAACGGGGGGGGGGGGATTAGAACCCCTGTTCCCCCTATTTATACTTATTCAATGAACACATAATAACAGTCACGGAATCGCCTCATCAGAATGATCCTAATCTAAATTTTGAAAACTTAATTCTGCATGAAAATCCCATTTATATCAACTAACGGGGGGCATGAGCCCCCCGTTCCCCCTCTTATACATATCGAATGAACTCCAAAAACTAATCAGGGAAGCGCCTTATCAGGATATACCTATATACAAAATTTCAAGTGGATCCGATATTTTTATCATGAGTTATCGCGTTACGCACATACGCACATACATACAGAACGGACGGGCACATAAGCTCTCAGGCTATGATAGCCTGTGAGCTAAAAATAGCCCCCGTTGCCCCTTTTTGAATCGAATAATAATAATAAAAAAAAAATCAATGTCTAATTCCAGTATTGCTCTCAGGTATGCATACATATTCCAAATTTCAAAGTTGTATGCCAACAGGAAATGGATGAAAAATGGGAAAAGATGTCACATATGCACCAGGGTACATAATTAGCGTCAAAATGGCATTATTTTACCTCAGATGGCAACCCGGCTTTATTTATTTATTATTTGTTTATTTACTCATAAAATGTTTATTTACTTTCATTTCCTTTTTTTAATTACATAAAATATTTCTTTTTACAGTTATTAATTATTATTATTATTTTATTTACTGTAAGTTCTTTTTGAAAATAGAAAATAATTTAAAAATGTGTATGTAAGCGTTATTTGAAAACGGAGTTTTCGCCAAATGGGCTTTGAAAAAAATTGCGCCAAATCTGATGCGCTTGTGGTATCATCGGTGCCGAAAAATTAGTGACCAGAATTGACTTCCACACACAAACAAAATATAAGTTAAAAGAAAACATGCAATAAAAATAAATATAAAGGGAAAATGATGTCATAAAAGAAACTTTTTATTTAAAAACGTAATTATTTCTAATTTTTACATGCGAAATATATAAAACATTCTTTTAGCGATCAAAAAATGCTATTAAGAGATTATCACAAAATCTCAAAATCAAAGTTTTTATGATATTTTTTTAATATAAAAAAATAACAGTTTTATTTTCCTGCATGATTAAATTTTAAAATGTTTTATTGCATTCAATATTTTTGAGTGCGTTAATGCTTACTATTTACTCCATGTACTGATTCGGTTATCTACGAAAATATCCAGCTGGTGAAAATCACGCACACCAAATTTCTGTGACGCATGCAAATAAATTGTGCTTTTTTATCAGTTTTTTTAATATAACTTTTAAACTATTTGGAACTAATTTTTCGTATGTAGTGCATTCACCAGATTACTTTCATAGGTACCTATTGGTACAAACAGAACCAAAATCCGACAAGTACTTTTTGAGATTTGCTTGACGAAAGAATTTTTTTGACTTTTAATATCGTTACGTATCTCTGAATATAAAGACTTCGCTTCGCTCAGACAACTATTGCTTACGCTGCAGTGAAACCTGCAGGTTAGTGTGCGAAAAAATCAGCCAGCGGCAGTCAGGAGGTTAAGTGATTTTTACGTTGATTTTTATTAATATTTGAATTAATATTCTACTAATTATTTGTTTTTTCGTTATTTAAAATAAAAATTATGCCAATATGTATAATTTGGCTATTAGTTTGGCTATTTGTATAATTTGGCGAAATTGGTTGTCGGGATAACAGAGTAATACCTAATATCGTTATGAGTAAAATGCGATGTTTTAAATAGTGACGTCATTTTCATTTCAAAGGTTTTTTAAAAGTTACTGTTATTAGTAATATGAAAAAGGCATCCGTAATAATGTTGTAATTCCCATTTATCTGGTTGCTGAATGACAACATTTTCCTCATTTGAAGTTTTTCTTATTTTGCTTTAGACATTAATTTTTATCATAAATTATTTTCTGTTATTTTATTTACATTATTAATATTATTTCTCAGTAAATACATTTTTTACCGCAATTAATGCATAATTATACGCAATCATTTTGAAAAATAAGTTTTTATTATCGAGAGAAGCTAAACTGAGTTGCCACCATTTTGAAGAAATATCTTAAAAAGCATATAAAATTAAAAATAAAATATAAAAATGGAAATAAATTAAAAAATAACTAAAATGGACACAACTACAAATAAATAGCTTTCATTTAAAAAAAATAATTATCAAAATCTGTTGAGTAGAAAATTCAGAGCTGATGACAAGGCATTTTTTAGCTTGTCTGAAAGAAATAGCATCGAAGGCTAATAAATTGATGTTATTAAACTATGTTAAATGAACCTGCTTCTGACTTTGTATAACACATTAAAAAAATCTTCAAACAAATATCAGTCAGTAAATATATATTCCAAATTACCGAGTGACCTGAAATGGACCGACTAATTTAAAAAACCAATAACTTTGCAAATGGTGATAGCTATTTAAAAAAAAATCTTTCCAGCGGTTTAATTAAGGCGTCAGAGATTTTTTTTACTGGGATTCTCTGTTTTAGTTCCAAATACCAGCGATAGACGGCGCTAAAAAAAGCCCAATTTTGCACCTTGCTTTTCACCGTACAGTAAAAAAACCGAAAATATATCGCGTATTAAGCGGAATCGCGTAATAACTGTTCACGTATTAAACATGTCTTTTCATTAGCCTTATGGTTAATATTCAAAGGATCGAAAAAAAAGTTACATTATAACGGAGAGCGTCTTATCCGGGTTCGACTGTATATTAATCCCCAGAGAACATATTGAAAATAATAAAATAAAAGCGCAAAGAATATAATGCGTCATAATCAATTTGAGCTGAAAAATAACTTTTTTACAGATATGACCTCTTAAAATGACATAGTTTCACATTTGTATGAAAGTCATTTTTGGAAAGCTGGATAGACAAAAAACTACAACAAGTTGAATGTAGATTCTGCCATTGCAGAATTCAGTTTTGCCTCCGATTAGAAAAAAAAATCAATATAGGTTTTTTTATATACATTTCCTCAGAACGAATTTTTCGAGAGTCCAAAAAAAATAGTTCCGAATAATCGAGATTACTGATATTAAATAGGCTTCATCCTATTCTTACTTACTAAGTACATACAAAATTTTAAGCCTCTATCTACATTTGTTCGTGAGATAGAGCGTTTACAGACAAACAGGCAGACGGCATTTTTTTTTTCTAAAAATATGTTTTTCGGAATCTCCAGAATCTGAAACGTGTAAATCCGTCAATTTTGTTTCGAGAGTCCAAAAAATATAGTTCCTGATAATCGAGATTACTGATATTAAATAGGCTTCGTCCTATTCTTACTTATTAAGTACATACAAAATTTCAAGTCTCTATCTCCATTTGTTCGTGAGATAGAGCGTTTACAGACATACAGACGGACGGCAATTTTTTTTTCTAAAAATATGTTTTTCGGAATCTCCAGTTTCTAAAACGTTTAAATCCGTCAAAAATTTTTTTTTCGATTTTCAAAACGATTGAAAGACTTACCCTATACTACGTATGATAGGTAAGTAAAATTCGTGCTACAAATTTTGACACGACACTTTTTAGCTTGTCTGAAAGAAATAGCATCGGAGGCTAAAATTTTAAAATATAATAATATTATTCAAAAAGATACTTACATTATATGTTAATGTGAGATATATGTAAAGAAAATGATTGTGTTTAATTGATCGATTGAACCTTACAAAAAATATTTTCCGACGACCATGACTTAGAGTTTTTGAAAATTCCATTTCGCTAAATGTTGCAAAATTTTAAAGTCATAACATAAATTAAATTTTACAGCATTATAATATTTAACTAATTGGAATGCTTTAAATGTAATCGGTCTATATCCTATTTATTTTTTATCATTTGGTAGAAATGTCTTTAATTCTTAACATGTAGCTCCCTCTTGAAAAAAATTCTGTCCACAGAATTTTCCATGGCAAATCAGTGTCCAATTCCAAGCGAGTGAGAAGATTGGCGCCGGTTAGTTTTGATCTGGGTATCTCGTGATCCGGAAGCAAGAGCGTTAGCGTCAAGCAAAAGGCCAAGCCATTTACTTTCAGCTAGTAACTCGCTTTATACTGATCGATATCGCAACATGAGCAAGAAATTCCAAAGCAAATTCCTCTCTTGCTGGCAAGTTAGAAGGAAATAACTACTGCATATGGGAAATTTTGTACGGATAGCATCGCAGGATGCTTCGTAGAATGTTAAGCACCGTACTCACAGGCCTTCCCAATGTTCTGGCAATTCTTTATACACTGCACGAATGCACACTAGGGTGGAACGAAAAAAAATATTTTTTAATTTCAATATGTAATGGCGATAAAAAGTTGTCTAATGCCTTTGTTAAGACAGTATTAAAATATTTTAACAAACATAATATATTTAGAGGTGCCGCAAAGGATTTGAATATATGATTTTTAAGCAGATTTTACGAATTTTAATAAATTTGGTTTTGTAAAAAAAAAAAAAAAAAAAAAAAAAAACATTTTAAATATCAAATGCTCTTTTTCAATTTTTAAATAACACACTTAAACTACTTTACAGTAGATATTATAGTTTTATACTGCATGCCTTTTTTATTTATGCTACTAAATCTGCACTTTTTAACTTCCATTTCTTTAGATTTTAACAGCATTTCATAATAGAAAAGATTAACCTTACTTTTAACTTGGAAACGCAGCAAAACATTTTTCAATTCTGAAAATTAATTGTCAACAGGAGAATAGTACGTGGTTTGAAGTAACCTTGATTCAGGCGGCATATTATTGGCTGGTTTAGGGTGGCAAAAGAGTAAGGGATGCATGTAGCTGTAGCAATGGTCTGGTCACATGTTTCTCTCGTAAGTCCGCGCAAGCAAGTGAATTGTTTGAGTAACAAATCTTATTATACTGTTCTTTTTGGATTTTGTTTTGTTTATGAATATGTAAACTTGAATATTAGTGGTAGTATTAAATTTATTAGTTAATATTTTAACTTTAGTGTGATGGCAGTGTCAGTTCAGACGAGACAAAAGTTAGAATGCCCAATTTTTGGATCCCCTAAAGAATTAAGCGACTTAAATCTTCCAGCTTATTATGACATTATGAAATATCTTTATATTTCACATGAGCTAAAACCAGAAAAAAACATCAAAAGAACCCACTTCGAATGAAATACTTGATATTCTTATTAAGAAAGTTGAATCTATTTGGTCGAAAGCATCTATTCCTATAGTATCTCATACCCGCATGTTAAAAATGGCAAAAATCTATCACGTTAAATAAAGAAGTATTTTAATATCAAAAAGTAGAAAAGGTACATAAAAATGTGATTTAATTGCAACAAAGTTTTTAAATGAAAACAAACGTCTTTTTGATGTAGCAACCTGTAAGTGCAAAGTATTTTCTGTCTGTAAGTGTGAAAAAAGAAAAAAGTACCTAAACTTGAACAAGATTTTTTATTTGACCAAAGAACTGTGAGAAAAATGAGTAAAAGTGGAGTCATAAAGTTATTTCCAAGATTTTAACACAAAGAGAATAGAAGAAGCAACAGGTCAAACAGAAACAATTAAAGTACAAGTACAATCAGAAATTAGTAGTTAAGGCGCTAGAAAAGCTGAAAATGATGCCCTTCAATCAGATCCTGAGAAAACATCTAAAGGAAACTTAACATGCAGTCTCAAAAATTACTTTAAAACTTTTTTTATACTGCAAGCGAGTAGTACTTCCTACAGTAGCAAGTGTCTGTAACCGATCTGGAGTTTCAGACAGAGTTGCTGCAACTATCGCAAGGGCTGCTCTTAAAGATGTTGGAATGATTACAGAGGAGAACAAAGATAAAGTAATTGATAGGATGAAAATTCGAAGAGAGAGAACCAAGAATCGGACAAAAAGATAGTAAGAAGCCTTAACCAAGTTGGAGAAAGCAATTGTGAAAGATAAAAAAAGGAACAAATTTTACAAAAAAGACGGTCATAGAAGAACATATTTCTTTAGTAAAAGAGTCCAATTCATCCTTTCTAGGGCATGTAACCCCTGCATTTGGGAACAGGTGAAGCTGTAAAAAATAGCATAATAGAGTACTTTAATTGTAACAATCATTTGAACATATCAACTGTAACTGCTTTTCAGTGCGACAGGACACCCACAAACATTGGAGTTAATAACGTTATGATTGCTTTAATGGCAAAAGACTTGAACAGACGACTGCAGTGGCTGATTTGTTTGTTCCACTTAAATGAATTGACTTTGCACCACCTGTTTCGTGAGTTGGACAGAAAAACAAAGGATCCTGATGAATTTGAAGGGTTTTTAAAAACTTTTACATATTATCAAAAAACAGTGTTTGAACATCTATTTGTAAGCAAAAAAAGTAATTACAACTGCTAAATTAAAACTTATATTACATCTTGATTTTTTTTTTTTTTAAAGCTAATTTATTTGACTTTTGCAAAAACTTAATGGATAGATTTACTTCAATTGAACTTAATATTATTATTGTTATAGTAAAGAAGCATGTACAGATTGCTATTAAAAAGAATATTTGATTTTTAAAATGTAAAATTGAAACAGTGAAAATAAAATTATAATATTAAGCTAAATTTGGATTTTTTAACAAAAATCCCTATTTTTAAGGCTTTTGCGGCACCTCAAGATATAAATTTAGAACGAAAAAACTTCGTAGTTTTATTGTTAACATACAAAGGCAACTTTTAATTGCTATTACAAAATTATTTTCAAAAGAAAATATTTATCCCTATACTTTCGTTCCACCCTATTGCACACCATCACTCGACTCCTCCTGAACTGCTGTGGCCACTTCTTCATCTATCCCCGTATCACACCTTTTTCTTCCTCTACCAGACTGACCAAACGAACCTGTATTTTCAATTATTTTCATCATTTTCACCAGACCCATTGAAATCATCGGTCCGAAGCCTTTTCATATACATGAGAGTCCTGAACTTCTGCAGAGCTAATAGTGCAGAATTACCGTTCTTGTAATAAACTTTCCAAGCAGAGCGCAGTCCTTCATTGAGACACTCATGGTGATCGCGATATGGGTGATGGGTACGCGATATTTGAAAACGCTGTTTACCGAACGCTTTTATAACACCTGAAATGGACGTGCACATGCCAAGTACTTTAATTTACATATTCTGACGCTTAACAGGAATATTTAAATTATTTTTCAATACAAATACTAACTATTTACAAAATCCGTAACAATGTACTGATTTATCATTATGTGAATCATTTATGTGAACTTCTCAGACAATTAAATCTATATGCTAAAAAATATATTATGTTGCACGAATTAACTCGAATCGATGGACAAGAATATGTTTTATATTTTCTTAGCAGGCGTCGCCCGCTACGCTGGTCTGCCTATCCATATGAATCTTTGATTTTTTTATATTAGGTTTTTTTATAGAACGAAATAGCTCTGTTCAATTTACAAAAACTGTCATTCAAAATTTGTCTAGCTAACAATGTAACTCTCCTCAAAATCCGACTATTAATTGTTTTTATAAAGACTAATTTTTTTATAATCGGGTTTACATGATTATAGAAATTTATTTAAAAATAACTGATTAACTCTATGATTCAGAATTGTAGAGCAATATGTAATATACTAAAACTACCCCTGAAAAATTATCCAAGTTATGATGCAAGTTCCTTCAAAATGCGTGAAGTAGATTTTTTAAAAATGAATAATATTCCACAAATGAGTTTTACTGATTATTGAACTTTCTCCCATAATTCGATAAATAAGTAACATAAAACTATATGAAACATGCTAGATGCTTCCATGAAAACAGTTTCAGCAGGACTCGGGTTATCACAACCGGAACGAAATACGAATTTCCATTTTCTGTTTAATGTAAAAGTAGAGAGATGTAAGGTCATAATAATATTGAACATTAAAAATTTATAAAACAGAATGTTACTTTCAAATATCTCTTTTGAATAAATGCCGTAATTGAGACAGAATGACGTAAATTTTTAAATGTTTCAATGCACGAATGTTGTGATTTACGATTATAGTTAAAACAACTGTAATTAATTTTGTACCAAAGCAATCTCGCATAACTGAATTAGTTTGACTTGTATTCCGATTATAGATAAAGCATTATATAGACAAAGCTTCATCGTAATTTTTAAATTATTTTAATAAAAGTGCTATGTTGAAAGGCACAGATATCATATACGCACAACATTGGCACAATCTTTTTGGACGCCAATTTGGCAAAAAACTTGTTTTCTAATACCAGTTACATACATATTTTTAAAAGGGAATATTACCAATAAATTAAAAAAGTTCAATTAATAACTGTAGAATAAAACAATCTACATAATTTTAAAATAAACAATTTGTTAATAACTAAACCACAAAGTCCGGGTTACCATACCAAGGAAAATAATGACACTTTGGAGCCAATTAAGTACCCTGATGCATATATGATGCTGGCGTCAGAAGAAATTTCGCGCCAATGTAGTTCAAATATGACATCACTGCCGTTTCAAGCTGTGTACCAATATCTTGCAAGTAATTTTATTGTGTATTTTACTCTCAGCTGCTATAAATGACATTATAAATGCTGCAATTTAAAGGTTCGATACGCTTACGTTATATCACTCCATTGTCGACTAGCGTAAAGTTGGCGCAAAATGAAATATTCAAACTATTTATCATCGTTAGTGCGAAAGTAATAATTTTTTAAATATAACATCTCAAAATTACATAGTTTCGGGTATTATTTTATTTAAAAAATATATATAGAAAGTAAAAGAATTTTAAGGGGGTGTGTTTAAAGAATTTTGAGTTTATTTCATGAGATTTATAGATCATCTGATTCCATTTCTTTTCTAAGCACATTTTTAGATTGAAAATATTTCGCATTTTTTAATGTAACATTTTTTTTTTTTAGATCAAGCTCTACTTTTCTCTCTGGTTCCACCAGTTTTTTATATGATTCCATAGCTTTTTCAGATCCTTTCAGGAACTTTATCAGTCACCGTCAATTAACAAATCTAAACTATTATTAATATTAGTTTAAAGTTATTAATAGACATATTAGTTTGGCTAAATAAGAGAAATAACGCCAAGTTGGCTTCAGATTTGGCGATGTATTGCCAAGTTGACGAAAAACTTGGCGACATTTGGCGACAGAACTGGCCCTTTCCACATGGTAGTCCCACTGCAGTTTTTCGGCATCTACACAGATTTTCTTATGATCATAGATTTCTACACAGATTTTCATATCTTCATTTTCAAATCGCTATTTTCATAATTATAGAAGAATTTTCTTTCCAAATTATCCCTTTTTAATTGAAATACATGTATTTTAATAACTTGTTTAACGTTGAATACACTCAAATAAAGGTGCGATGTTTTTTAACGCATATTTAGTTTCAGTATATATGTATGTTTATGAAAAATATGTATTTTCTGTTTCGAATGACGCCACTTTCAAAGGTTCAAAAACCTATCAAGATAATCTGAATTTTTAATGATCTATAAAAAAAAATAGATGTCGAAATACTTCTATATTATTTCTATATCTATAAAAAAAGGATCACGTGTTATCATTTCTTTTTTTAATTATTGTATTGTTTTTCAGTTGGTGGCAACTCGAAAAAAATGATTGAATTAGCAATTCAAAAGGAGAGATTTCTATAATGTTAAATTATGGAAGGTATATCGTTATGTAAATTTTAAATGGGTGTCATTTCCTTAATTTTTGATATTTTTCTTACCGGATCTTCGAAAGACACATCCATAAATTAAAAGCTTTCGAACAAGCTATTACACTTCGCCGAATGTTCCCTGGTTTGGGTTATAATCGAGTTGTTTCTCTTTTTTTGTTGTTGTTGTTTCAAGAGCAAAAAGTGCCAAAACAGGGTTTCTGGATCTCCGAAACTAATAGGTGGATCTGAATGGATTTTTGTAAACTTTGAGACCTAGAATAGGACATTTTCCCTTTTAAATTTCGTCGCGATCCGATGATTAGCTCCAAAGTTATTAAGAGGCAAACTTTGGACTTACAAAGCAGGTAACAATATTTGAAATAAAAATTATTTGCACGTTTGAGTTGAAATAAATAGCGATTACCGGTGTTTTTCAATCTAAATTGCTTTATTTCTAATTTATTTATAAATTCTTTTTCTCTCTCAAACGCATCAAATTGCCAAATTCTCTTACTAGGAACTGCATAATGTGCCACGTTTGTCAACTTTTTTTTTATAAATGCAGAAAATGTTCCGAAAAAAGGTTGTCAAACATGGCGTTTATAACCGAAATTTCCGAAGCGAGATATCTGGGAATGAAAAAAGGATCATACTAAGAAAATAATCGCTCATAAATAAAATTCTAATTAAACGAGTGAAAAACGAAATCACACGGCCTCTTACATGTCTCTTCAAAAACCACCTCAAAAAGTTTCATGTTTTTAATTTTAGAAATGAGTCTGAAAATCTCTTAGAAACTTTTTAGCTCTTCACGATGGAAAAATATTTTTTCGAACATACTTAATATACTTAATATACGTTTTGTCACGATGCTAATATAGCAGAAAAATGTCAAAATGTATTCAGAAAATCATATTCCAATTACGCCAATTTTCTGTAAACGGGATTATGGAAGACGCCGCACAGTGGGGCAAAAACCCAAAAAGCTGGCCAAAAGTCGAAAAATGAAGTTACGATTTAGGGAATTTTGACTATACAGTTGGATAGAATAATGTTTGGAGAGTCATGATCTGTATTTATAAAAAGATTTTTGCTTTACCCTTACAATCAGCATTATTTCGAAAATTATGCTTGAAGGGATATCACATAGAGCGAACAAAAACAGCAAAACAACAGTTTCTCTGAACGCGTGCTACATTTTATAACATTATCCGATTTTAATGATTTGAAATGGATTCACACTATGATAGAGTGTACTTTATTTGCATGTATTCCAAAATTTATATGGAGCACATAAAAATTAATAAATTCATTGTCATTTTTGATAAAAAATTTTAGATATTTTTTCATTTTTTTACTTTCAAACATGAAAAAATTTAAATGTTCCACAGTGTTCCGCAACAAAATTTAATGGAAATAATAACTTGGGCTATTGTCTAGTGATTCATAAAAAACCAGCTGCCTAAAACTGCCTTTCTGCATTTCACGCATATTTTAGTAACCGCAAGTAAAATGCCACTTTTTTCGGCCGCCTCAAAAATTTTGAAATTGACTACTTTTCACATAATTTAGCTTATAAATATTTTTCAAATTTTTGAATTATTCAATTTTATTATAGTTTATTTCTTTTTATATTGTAAATAAGTACTATAACCATAAAATTACATTAATTTGATAAGTAAGCTTAGTAATGAAAAAAATGAAAATAATTCTCTATTATTAATCCGGTAGAATAACATTTTCTTATCTTTATAGGTAGTAATTTTGTAATCTTTATAGGTAGTATTGTAATTAGAAGAATTATTTTGTGAATGGCAATATTTGTAGATCAAACTACTGAGCGTATTTCATTAATGCGAGTAAAAATCATTATGAATATCACTTTAGAATATATTAGTAATTTGGATTTGATTTGCAAGTGAGGATGTGATGGAACATCTATTCTGAGTACATTTAAACAAATATTTAGCTATGAAGATTGCAAGGAGGTCTAATATATTTTTCTTTTCTCCCGTGCTACTAGAACACATAAATGTTGCGAAAAATTCATGAATCGTCAATTTCAAAATTCCGAGATTTCCATTTCAATGATTTTATCGGGCCAATCAAGATCCATTTTTCTTTTTCAAGAAATACAGATGCTACTGTCAATGAATGTCATTGAGGTGGATTGTATTAAACACTAGGATAATCAACTTATTTCATTTAATACAATCATTGATAACAGAAGAAATAGTCGTCAAGAACGAATTAGTCTAATACTCAACGTTGCTACCTATTTCAGACAGCATCAAAACAGCATCTTACCGATCTGACATTTTTTATTAAAATTGGATTGAGGTAATTTAGAATTCAGAATATCTAAGTTACATGTAAAAACGTTTAGAGAGGGCTTACACCTGGAAGACAAACTGGATAGAAAAAATGAAAAGCTTGTATTCTGCATGAAAAGAAAAAACACTGAAATTGCAAAATAAAATATGCAAAAAATATTTCGTTTACAATTAAGACTTCTCATCGAGAAACTAAATTCCAGATTTGGAAGCAGAAATGATGGCAATGCAATTCAACGATTATTTGAAAACTCAACTATTTGTGCTTCTACTATAACTATCGTATACGAAGATTTGATTAAACGATTCTATATCATAAGTAATTTCTTGTAGTCATGTCATTTTCTTGATAAATTTCGTTGACATTTTCTTACAAATAGCCCGTAGATTTCAGTTGCACCCCTGGCTCTATATGCCTACTTCAGTACACAAACTACTTATTAATGACAAAGAAATAACATTCTCTTCATTACTGCCAATTTGTCAAATGGTATAAGATACTCAAGAATCATACAACAAACTAATAAAAAATTATCTAGAAGATTTATCGCAAAGATGCACTAGCGAGAAAAAAAAAAAGATATTTTTACTCCTTTTAATGTCATTAGATTCTTTCATTTCCAGTTTAGATAAATTATCGTAGAAGAAATTAAAATCATTGATCCAAAGAGTCACAGGATCTTCCAATACCGCCAACAAGTTCTGCTAAATATTTCGACACTTTGACCTCTGAAGAATCTTTTTATTATTACAACAGCTGATACTGAAGGTGAATTTCTGGAATATATTTTTGTTTTTGTTTTATTAATATAAAAATTAAATAGTCTAATATTTTACTTTCCATTAACGTACTTAAATTTCGATTAAATAGGCCTTGGTTTTTTGAAAATTGCTTTTTAAGTTTACCCTCGAAATTTTAAATTTTATTTAAATCTAATTGTTTTTACTTTTAATCTTTAATAATATTTATTTATTTATTTTTAAAGTTTAATTTTTGAATCCTAATTAGCATCCTGAAAAGTTTACAAAATTGCATATAAATTGAACAACTTTCGAGACATTTTTAATTTTTGCCTCGCCATATTGTATCCGCCATTTTTTTAAATTTTAATTTTGTATTCTTACTTAGCATCCTGAAAAACACCTGTATACGAATTTTGGTACAATTTGAATAACATTTTCATATTTTTTCCAGCTTTTCGGGATTTTGCCCCACTGTGCGCCGCGTCGGATCAATTTAACCTTCTATTTTAAAGTTCATTATACGCCAAACCACGCCAGTCAACATGCGCCAATCTTCAGTAGAATTAATTATTTAATTTTATCACCCTAATTAATACATATATTATAAACTATAATATTACATACATTTAAAATACACGCCTTTCACACATTTCATTTAAAATGCAAAATAATAATGGAAGAGTTCCGTATTCTCTTCTGATTGGCGCGATTGGCGAAGAAATTCAAAATTGTCATTTTAATATCCTCAAATTTTTCAAGGTATCGGAAAAACTTTATTTTTAAATTTTTATAAACATATATTTTTATATTATAAACGTTATGTTTGTTTTCTATCAAAATTAATAAATAAATAAAAGAAGAAAAACAATTTATAATAAATTCACAACTATATCCAGACAACCTCGTCAGACAAACAATAACGCCATTTTAGCAATAATTAGGTATACCTATGCGTATATATCATAAATATCCACATGGATAATCGTAAGGTCTCTTATTTTTTTAATTGTATATTTATTTAAATATAATTTCGAACAATTTTTTTTCTCTTTGTTCATATTTTTCTCAATCAATATAGTAGTTATAATCATTTAATCAACAACAGAATAATATATCGTTTGAGAAGCTGAAAAAACATCAAGAAATAACAATATTTGCGGAAAAAAAATCTCAATTTGTTAAAAAGAAAAAATAATTGTATCGTAATATTGTGAATATGTCGCCAACCTATTCAATGATGCAAGTAATTTTTAAAAATGCATCCAGCAGTTCTTGAAATTAAAACCGGCATACTTAAAAAATTATGTTTAAAAAATGGCGTCGTTTATATTTTATTTATTTTTAATTTTAGATAAGTTTTTGTTATTCCGTAGCCAAATATGTAGGCAAAAATGTGATAAATTGTCAGGTGTAGATTCAATCAATCGACCTTGACAACGCATATTTCATTTAAGCCGCATACAAATTTCCTCCATATTTAAATAAAATAGTATTATTTTTTATTATTTCAAGTTGATTTTTTTCTTATTTGTATATTAAATAAAATCAGTAATATTTTTTTTTAGAAATGCTTGTATTATTTTTCTTTATTTCTAATTAATATAAACATTTCTATTCTTTAACAAAGATAGCTTAATATGCTGCGCCAAATGAAAATAAAATGTCAAATGGTAACCCTTTTGTCCAAAATAAAAGAACTTTGCGTCACAACTTTATAACTAATATATATAGAGCAATGTATTACATACGAAAACCTTCCTTGAAATAATCTATACATATAATAAAACAGTAGGACCCGGTGTGTCTGTACATTGAAGATAATTGACAAAAATGGAGTCAGGGCGATAAAAGAAAACCAATGAAACACAAAAATTTTTTTTTGAATTTTTTGTCTGTCTGTCTGTCTGTCTGTCTGTCTGTTTGTTCGAGGTTATCTTCGTAACTACTGAATGGATTTTTATGCGGTTTTCACTAATGAAGAATGCACACTCCCGGGCAGTGTATAGGCTTTGTTTCATCAAAATCGGACAACAGACAAAAAAGTAACAAAAAGAAACAAAATAAACTATTAGGTGCGCTGCTCACGTTTTTTAGTACATAACGTTTTTTAGTACATATAAAATCCAATAGATGTCACTGTGCGATTTTAAAACGCGCTATCGTTATGTTTTCGCCAGTCTACTTAAGTAAGAGAAAGTTTCAAGCTGGCTGTCGTTCCATGTGGTTTAGTCGGTAGAACGTCAGTGCGCCATACTGATGGCCCGGGTTCGATTCCCAGCATGGAATTTTTTTTCACTATGTTGGCATTAACGCCTATAAGCAATTAAAAGAATTTGAAATATTGTATTCAAGGCGAATTTTCTCTCTGGGAAAATTTCCTTGCATTAATATGTCAGTGTAATTTTTTTTTCGATTTAATTTTTTTTTTCGAAACTTTGTTTTTCTTAAAAAATTACAGTAAATATTTGATATTTCCCAACGTTTTTTGAATGATCGACTTGCTTTTTTTTTTTTAATGTATGTCTGAACCTTATCTAACTACTTCTTCAAGATTTCTTTAGATAAACCGACCAGCGTAGCGGGCGAAGGCCGCTAGTATCTATCTAAAGATATAAGTTACTTCAAAATCCCTACAGTAGAATTTTAGGAATAGGCGGAAAACACGAAATTTCCGTTTGTATTTTATATATAATAAGTAGATAACTTACAAATTAGATGACAAGCGAAAATATAACAATTCAACGACTTCAAAAGTTGCTTTCATAATTGAACCAAAATATTTAAGAATAGCACGGAAGTGGTATGCTTTATTTATTTTCAGTGCTACTTCTTAATGTTGGAAATGTATTAAAAAACTATGCCTTATAGCGCTTCACGTCACATAAGGATTTTTGTTTAATATCATTTTATCAAATTTAATTCATCATATTATATATCTTTCAATAATAATAAGAAGGCAAGATAATCTTACCGTTCATTCTTCTGGTTCTTCAAAATATTCCATTCTTCATGGCCTCCATTCTTTTGGAATCTTCGATTTAACGTCAGCTTTTTATTAGTTATTAATTACTTTAACCGTTGCTGAAATTGTAAATAGTTAATTAATATGTGTTCTTAATGAACAATGGGGTCGAGGCAAATTTTGAATTGAATAATAATATTATATTCACATAAATTACATAGCTGCTTTTAGCAGCGAAACAATAGACGTTTACATGACTTACATCCGCACAGAAAACTAAACAAACACTGAAAAAATTAAAATGTCAAAAAAGAGTTCGAAATGTTCTTTTTCGTTTATTTTGTTTTTGGTCGTTGTCACGTGACTTCACTTCAGTAGAAAAGGAATAAGCGTCCTTGAATAAATCAGTTTATTCGTTGTTGAATTGTTCCGAAATAGGGAAAAAATAATTTCTTTTCTTTTTTTTTATGACGAAAAATGAAATCTTTGTGAATAGATCTAACTTGATTTTATTCAGCTGAAATAGTGATTAGTTTATTTCAACACCCTTCCTTAATCACTTCAGATGAATTACACAGTAGGTTCATAGATTCTCTATGTTTCACCAGTTAAGGCTTTGGCAGGGGTTTTGTAAGTGCGTCGGCTATCATATCTTCAGATGGGCAATATTCTAATTTTATTATTTTGTCTTCTTTGAGTTGTTTAATGGCGTAGAATTTTATATCAATATGCTTCGTATATTTCGAAAACTTTGCATTCTCTACCATTTTTATCGCACTCTGATTATCTTCGAAAATCGTTATAGGTTCGTCTTGTTTCAAGTCTAAGTCGTTCAATAACTTCTCTAGCCAAATAATCTCTTGGTCTGCTGCGGCTGCTGATACAAATTCAGCTTCTGCCGAAGAATACGCTATACAGTTCTGTTTCTTCGTGTACCAATTAATAGGTGTGTTTCCTAGAAAGAAAACATTTCCTGTTGTTGACTTCCTTGTTCTGGTATCGCCTCCCCAATTGGAGTCTGCATAAGCTACCAATACTGGTTGGTCGTCTGTGCTGATCGTTAACCTTAATTCTCTTGTGCAGTTAAGATAGTTGACCACTCGTTTTGCTGCTTTCCAGTCCATCTCACGGGGCGTTTCGCATCTTCTGCTGAGGATATTAACTGCGGCTGCTATATCTGGATGTGTGTTAGTGGCTATGTATAACAAAGATCCAATAATTTTTCTAAAATTTGTGTTGTTAGGCAGCAAATTTTGTTCGTCTTCTATTTTATAAAAGCCGGGGTCCATCGGAGTTCCTACGGGTTTAGCTTCTTTTAATTTTAGTTTATTTGCCAATTCTTCAATTTTTAACTTTTGGCTTAGAATATATCCATTTTCTGTTTTCTTTATTTCAGTACCGAGGAAATATGCTATATGACCGAGATCTTTAAGATCGTATTCTTCTTTAAGTAGTTTTACTATAATGTCAACAGTTTTTTCGTCACCGGATAGTAATATGTCGTCAACATATACAATTATGTAAGTGTAATTTTCATTTTCTTTTCTGGTGAACAAGCAGGGATCAGCTATACTTTGATTAAAATTCAGTTTTTTTAAGGACTGTTCGATTTTTTTGTGCCAAGTTCTGGCTGCCTGTTTTAGGCCGTATATTGATTTTTTCAGTCTGCAGACTTTGTTTTCAGAATTCTTTTCTATGTAGCCTTCCGGCTGTTTCATATACACTTCTTCCTCAAGCTCACCATACAGAAAGGCGGTGTCAATATCTATGTGTCTAACGTTTTGTTTGTGGTATGCGGCTGCTGCTAAAAATGCGCGAACTGTTGTTTGTGAGACGACAGGGGCAAATGTCTCATCATAATTTTCACCGTATTTTTGACTATAGCCCTTCGCTACTAGGCGTGCTTTATATTTTTGAACATTTCCTTGACTATCTTATTTCTTTTTAAATGTCCATTTTGATCCTATAATTTTTTTGTTTGGTGGAGGATCCACTAATTCCCATGTGTTATGTTTTTTTAGCGAATTGATTTCCGCTTGCGTGGCTTTGAGCCAATTTTCTTTTTCATAGGGATTATCAATTTCCTGTATGTCGTTCCAACTAGTGGGTTCATTCATTTGGTTATTGTTTACATAACAGACGTATCTGTCTGGTGGTACTTCCCTGTTTGATCTTTGCGATCTTCTAAGTTCAGTGGTGGGTTGTTTGGACGAGGTTGGTTCCTCGATTGTGTTGCTTATTTCTGCTTTGACGTAATTTTTATCATCATATGAATTTTCTGCATCTTTACTTTCTTTTACGTTAATTTTGCTATTCTCTAGGAATATTACGGTTCTTGCTATTACTATTTTGTTATCTTTAGTGTATACGCGGTATCCTTTTGAATTGTTATCATACCCTACAAATGTCCCTTCCTGAGCTCTATCGTCTAATTTTCCTCGATGTTGTTTGTTTACATATACGTATGCTTTGCAGCCAAATGTACGTAAATAATGCAAATTTGGTTTGCGTTTAAACCAAAGCTCGTATGGGGTTTTATTCGTGGATCTTGTTGGTAAGCGATTTTGTAAATGATTTGCGGTATTAATTGCTTCTCCCCAAAATTTTTGCGGTAAATTGGCTTCGCGTAACAGACTTCTAGTCATGTCTAATAGTTATCTATTTTTCCTCTCAGCTACGCCGTTCTGGCTCGGACAATATGGCACAGATAATTGGTGTTTTATACCTCTTTTTCTTAGGTAGTCATTTGTTTCTCTACTCATGTATTCTCCGCCATTATCCGATCTTATTACTTTCGGATATGAACCGAATTGGTTTCGTACCATAGCTATATAGTCGATTAATTTATCATGCACTTCGTCTTTATGACTTAATAAGTATATTACTGTAAACCTAGAGTAATCGTCTATGAAAGTTACAAACATCGTTTTTCCGCCAATTGTGGGGGATCCTATGGATGTGCATACGTCTGTGTGCACTAGATCGAGTACTCTGCCTGTTTTGTTTTTATATGTTGTTTTTGGATAAGGTGCATCGCGTATTTTTGTTTGTATGCATGTTTCGCATATTGTTTCATGACTACAATTATTTAGTTCTATTCCATAGGTTAAATTTTCTTTAATCATTTCCTTTATGGAATTGTAGTTTCTGTGACCTAGCCGTTTGTGCCACAATTCTATGCAATTTTTATTTTTGCATTCATGCGCAATGTTTACTGTGTTAGATTCTATATTCTCTAAAAATTCAACCTCATATAGATTGTTTTTCATTTTTGCTTCCAAGTATATTTTCCCATTTCGGGATAGCGTACATTTATCTTTATCAAAAACTAGTTTATAACCGTTCTTTGTTGCCTTACTTACTGAAATTAAATTAGATTCTAAATCAGGTACGTATAATACTTCCTTTAATGTAATTCTGTTTACACCTCCGTCGGATGTTTTTGTCATAAATATGGTTTCTCCCACACCATGCGAATTTAACGATTTTCCGTTTGCAATAATAACAGTAGTTTTTTCGGTGTCGTTTAATTTAGTAAACAAGTCTTTATCGTTTAAAATATGTGTGGAAGAGCCAGAATCAATAATCCATGTTTGTTTTCCAGTTTTCTCAATTAGAAAGGCTGCGTCGCTGCTTCGATCTGTTTTTAGTTGTGTTATATAATTTGGCTTATATTCTTGTTTACGATCATTAAATCCATTTTGGTTATACGATTGTTGATAACAGAGAGACGTTGTATTATTTTTGTTTTTGTATGTTTGTTGTTTTTGTGTATTTGGGTGAGTTTGTCTATTTTTCAGGAGCCAACACTCCCTGTAAGTGTGACTTTTCAATTTACAGTACGTACAATATTTTTCCCTTTTGCTATTATCATTTGGGAACCTTTTTTGTGTTTTAAACGCTTTGGTGGAATTGTCGCCCTGATCCGCGTTTTCAACCCTTTTGTTGTATTCATCAGTTAGTTTATTTATAATAAATTCTGGTGTTAAATCAGTTTCATCGCGAGCCTCAAGTGCTACAATCAATGTATTATAGCTTGGGGGTAATGAGCACAGCAATAATGCTGAAAGGTGCGAATCGTTAATAGTTTCCCCAATCGCTAATAATTTATCTTTTAATTCTAAAATGTGCGTTATGTGTTTAATTAAGTTACCATTTTCTGGCAGCCTTGCCCCATATACTTTTCTCAATAAATGCAATTTACTAGACAAATTCCCCCTTTCATGTATGGCTTTGAGCGCGTCCCAGGTCTGTCGGGCAGTATTTAGCCCTTTTACATGCACTATCTGCGAATCTTCAATCGTAAAGTTTATAATTGCTCTTGCTTTATTATCCTTCTTTTGCCATCTGTGGTAATCGGATTTGGTATTGTGTCTGTTATTACCTCGAAAATTTCTTCTCTTATTAATAACATTTCTATCTTAAATTTCCATGTTGAGTAATTGTTTTAATTTAATTTTTCTATTAACTGAAATTCTTTCGATGCGGCCATAACGGATCTTACTAATCAACTTATAAATATTTTATATCGTAATTCGATGAGAAAATTGTTTTTATTTTTCTTTATATTATATAAAAGATTTTCTCTGTTTATTTTTATTCATTCAAATATAACGAACATATCACTTGTTATGTTTACTCATTCAATTTCAACTCATATATATCATATATTTTCAATAACGTTGAGAAAAGAAGAACACATATATTTTTTCACAATAATTATATGCATTAGTAATAATACGATTTATTTTTATAAGGTCATTTTTATTTATTTATATCATATTATATTATAACCTTATGTGTTAATTTCAGTCTCATAATCGATTTGTTGGAAATGTATTAAAAAACTATGCCTTATAGCGCTTCACGCCACATAAGGATTTTTGTTTAATATCGTTTTATCAAATTTAATTCATCATATTATATATCTTTCAATAATAATAAGAAGGCAAGATAATCTTACCTTTCATTCTTCTGGTTCTTCAAAATATTCCATTCTTCATGGCATCCATTCTTTTGGAATCTTCGATTTAACGTCAGCTATTTATTACTTATTAATTACTTTAACCGTTGCTGAAATTGTAAATAGTTAATTAATATGTTTTATTAATGAACAATGGGGTCGAGGCAAATTTTGAATTGAATAATAATATTATATTCACATAAATTACATAGCTGCTTTTAGCAGCGAAACAATAGACGTTTACATGACTTACATCCACACAGAAAACTAAACAAACACTGAAAAAATTAAAATGTCAAAAAAGAGTTCGAAATGTTCTTTTTCGTTTATTTTGCTTTTGGTCGTTGTCACGTGACAATACTGCAGTAGAAAAGGAATAAGCGTCCTTGAATAAATCAGTTTATTCGTTGTTGAATTGTTCCGAAATAGGGAAAAAATAATTTCTTTTCTTTTTTTTTTATGACGAAAAATGAAATCTTTGTGAATAGATCTAACTTGATTTTATTCAGCTGAAATAGTGATTAGTTTATTTCAACATTTAATGTTTTTTTTACTACAGAATTTAACATTCAACGAGTTATTTAGTACACATTTCCCCACTGTTGCGAATGCCACCTTAATTTCGAAAACCAATTTTTGTTACTGTTCGTTGCTGTTGGCAACGAACCTTTTGTTTTTACTTGGTCAGACGATTTTTATTCTCAGAAGTAGATTGTTTTTTGGAACCGAGTTGTTCGGTAAAAATTGAACTCTCAATGAGAGTAATAATTGATATTCGCTTTTGTAAATAAATATGTATATAGTCTTTTTTTTAATCTGAAGTTAATTTAATTGCTTTAAGTAAGATTCACTGCGTTTTGAATTTAATATTTGAACTGACACATTAATACGAACTGTATTCGTCAATCTAGACTTTATTCGAATGAATTTAGCCTGCAATCTTAGATAGGTGTTATGTAACATTTTTGGCGTCAACGCGACACGATGTATGATGAAACACTTGATGTCTGAATGATTTGAAAACGAAAGAATGAGGTAAGTACCTCAAATTTAATTATTTGAAATAAATTGAATTATTTATTAATTGAATAAAATAGATTTAATTTACTATGGATCTTGAACTGCTAAAGAAAAAAAGAGCAGTTATTCGTACTCAAGTTACGAAAATATTTGATAAGGTTAAAGATTTATTAGATGATACACAAACTTTAGAAATCGAAAATAAGAAAACGCAGTTAAATATTTTAATGCAGCAGTTAAATGATAAATTGAAAACGTTAAAATCGTTGAACTCTGAGATAGAACCATTGGTTTCTGATGCTGAATTCGAAAAGGAAATTGAAAAGTCCGAAACATATAATGAAAATATAATTGAATGGAAATTTAAAATTTCCAAATTTATAAATGATAATACAGTTACTTCTGAAACTAAGCAAGATGCTTCAGATAATGAAAGTGATAGTAGTAGTAAGAATAGTTCTCTACTAAAAAATCAAAAAACTTTGAATCAAAATATAGTTAAACTACCAAAACTTAACATATCTAAGTTTTATGGTGATCCATCTTTATGGCTTGAATTTTGGAGTCAATTTTCGAACTCAATTGATAACAATGAGCATTTAACTCCAATTGATAAATTTTCCTATTTAAAGTCACTTTTAGGCGGAAGTGCTGCGAATTCTATTGCAGGATTTTCGCTGACTGAAGAAAATTATATTCATGCTATAGAGATATTGACAAGTCGTTTTGGTCGTAACGACCTTGTAATTAACAGTCACATGACTAAATTACTTAATTTAAAACCTGTGCGAAATTCAAGTAACATTAAAGCTCTTAGAGAACTATATGACGAGTGCGAAATTCAAATAAGAAATCTGAATTCGTTAGGTGTAGCATCAGGTTCATATGGACATTTATTATGTCCTATTATTCTTAAAATTATTCCATCTGATATTGCTCTGGAATTTAATAGAAAGCGCACTAAATGTACCGATTGGGATGTAACTGAATTAATAAATTTTTTAAAAGAAGAAATCGAATCTCGTGAAGCCACTATACAATTGAATGGTTTTGAAAAAACAATTCATGAAAATAAATATGAGCCTAATAAGAAAAATTTTAACACTTATAAAAGAAGCGTTCCAACAACCTCAGCATTAACAACAAATGTTAAGAGTAACTGCATTTTTTGCAATAAAAGTGATCACAATACAGAAAATTGTAAGTCGCTGGCCGTTCCAGAAATGCGAGAAAAGTTGAAAAGGGAGGGAAGATGTTTTAAGTGCTTTAGAAAATTTCACATTTCCAGCTTTTGTAAGTTTTCAAATGAAAATTGTAAAATTTGTGGCAAAACATTTCATAATACAATACTTTGCAATTCTCAAAATAAAAAACCAGAAATATCTGAGCAGAAAAGTAGCATTGTATCCTCAGTATCCCACTGTAATAGTAATATAAATAATTTAAATAAGGAAGTTATATTGCAAACTATTCATGTAAAGGTAGAAGCAGGTGAAAATTCCGAAATCGCACTTTGTTTGTTTGACTCTGCTAATCATCGTACCTTCGTTACAGAAAATCTAGTTTCTAAACTAAAACTTGAAATCATTAGAAATGAAAATTTAACTGTATATACTTTTGGTTCGAAAAGGTCTGAAGAACGATGTTATGATGTCGTTCAGTTGAAACTAACTCACTTGAAAGACAAAAAACGTAGTATAGTTGTGGAAGCTTTAGTCACTCCAATTATCACGAATTCTTTGATACAAATTCCTCCCCTTCCAAACAATATAAAGAGAAAACTTTCTAAATTTCGTCTTGAGAGATGGGAAGATTTTGATAATTGTAATGTCGAAATTTTATTAGGTGCAGATTACATATATCAGATTAACAGTAGAATATATCCAATAAATAAATCCTTATTCGTGTGTGAAAATTTATTTGGTCATTCACTTTGTGGGACAATTGGCTCAAACAAAAATAGCGATAGTAATCAAGCTGGTGTCTTATCGACTCAGGTTATGAAACCTATTGAAAATGATTTAAAATCATTGTGGGAGTTAGAAGCTTTAGGAATTAATACAGAAGGAAACATTTCAGAGTTAGATAAAGAATTAATTAAAAAATTTGAAGACAATTTGCATTTCCTTGAGCACCGTTATGAAACTAAATTATTATGGAAAGGTGATAAAAGCGATTTTGGTAGCAATTATAATAATGCTAGACATAGATTTTTTAACTTGAATAGAAAATTACACAAAAATAAAGAATTATTGCAGAAATATAAAGAAATTGTAATTGAACAGGAATTAAATAACATAGTAGAAGAATCCCCCAATAAAATTATAAACAGCGGATATTTCATGCCGCACCGCCCTGTCTTGCGAAATGATAAATCCACAACTAAAGTTAGAACAGTATTCGACGCTTCTTCAAAAGAAAACAACAAATCATTAAATGATTATCTGTACAGTGGCCCTAATTTGAATCCAAATTTATTAGAAATTATTCTTAATTTCAGAAAATTTAATACTGCATTTTGTGCAGATATCGAAAAGGCCTTTCTCCAAATTTCCGTAGCAGAAGAAGACCGCGATTTCCTTAAATTTCTTTGGTTCGATAATGATCCTAACAACTTTTTCAAAATTTTAAGATTTACTCGTGTACCATTTGGCGTTTCATGCTCACCATTTATTTTGGCTGCCACAATTAAACATCATCTTAAAAAATATCGCGATCAACATCCAAGTGTTGTAAATATGCTAGACAATTCCCTATATGTTGACGATTTAATTTCAGGATCAGATCTAGATAATGAAGCATATTATTTATCAGTTACAGCTTCTAAAATTTTTAAAGATGCAGGAATGAATTTGAGAAAGTTCAAAACTAACTCTATTGAACTTAAGAAAATGTGGAAAACTGATAAATTAGGCATAAATGAGGAAAACACAAACAGCATCTTTAAAGTGGTAGGAATAATTTGGAATACTGAATCTGATGTTTTGATGTTAGATGTGCACCCTTTTGAAGAGTGTCATAAAGATAATCCCACCAAGCGAACAGTGCTTAAAATGTTATTGAAAATTTATGATCCAATCGGATTTTTGAACCCATTTATGATACGTATAAAAGCCTTGTTGCAAGAAACATGGAAAAGGGGTTTAGAGTGGGATTGTAAATTACCCGAAGATTTGAAAATCGAGTGGGACACTTGGTGTTCTCAAGTTTTACATTTAAGAACATTTGAAATACCCCGAAAATATTTTCCTAGTGGTATGAACATTTTTGAAAAAACACAAATACACATATTTTGTGACGCTAGCCCTAAAGGATACGGAGCAGTTGCTTATATGCGTTGCATTTCTTTAGCTGATGAAATCCATACAAGTTTTGTTTGGAGTAAATGTAGAATAGCCCCCCTCAAGAGGTTAACCATTCCACGACTTGAATTGATCAGTGCGGTAGTTGCTGCTAGAATGTGGAAATACCTGAAACAAGCTTTACATATTCCGAATTTAACTGTAAAATTATGGTCAGACTCTGAAATAACTCTCTTTTGGATAAAGGGTTCTACCACAAATTGGAAACCCTTTATAGCTAATCGAGTCAGAGAAATTCAGTCATTGACAGATCCAAAGGACTGGAATTATTGCCCTGGGAAAGAAAATCCTGCAGATCTGCTTACACGAGGGGAAAACTTATCGAAGTTAATGAACAATAATGTATGGTGGTGTGGCCCAACTTGGTTATCACTTCCAGAAAATATGTGGCCTTCGAAAAAATCTTTTAAAATTGATTCTGAAGCTGTTATTGAAATGAAAGCAAAATCAAATTTAACTTTATTGTGTAATGCTTCTCCTAAACCCATATTTGATGTGGCTAAGTATAGTAGTTTAAATCGCGTGTATAACATTACCGCTTGGATAATGCGTTTTATTCATAGTGCCAATTCGGAAAACCCTAAAATTTTAGGACCTTTAACTACTTCAGAAATAGAAACAGCAGAAAAATACTGGATAAAACAAACTCAGGAAACTTCATTTAAAGTTGAAATAGAAGCACTTAAACAAAAAAAATCCCTTAATAAAGATTCTTCTTTATACAATCTTAATCCTCAATTAGATGAAAATAATTTACTTGTTTTATCCGGAAGACTACAGTTTTCAGAAATTACAGAAAAAGAGAAACATCCTTGGATTTTCCCTAGTAAATCTTATTTTGTAAAATTGCTCATTAAAGAGGCTCATGAAAGATTACATCATTTTGGTGTAGCTGTCACCTTAGCTCATCTTCGTGAAAGATATTTTATAGTGAAAGGAAGAAGATTTGTGAAATCCGTTATAAGATCATGCATGATATGCCGAAAACTTAATGCTACTCCTGGAAAGGTGGAAATAGCTCCCCTGCCGAGAGACAGAATCATCGAAACACCTGTTTTTGAAACCTCTGGCGTTGATTTTGCCGGTCCGATTTATTACAAAACTTCTGAAGGATCTAAAAAGGCTTATATTGCTGTATTTACGTGTGCTGTAATAAGAGCAGTACATTTAGAATTGGTGACCAATCTAAGTACTCAAACCTTTATCTTAGCACTACGAAGATTTTTTTCTAGAAGAGGTTTTTGCAAAATAATGTATAGCGACAATGCTAAGACATTTTCTAAGGCTGATTTGGTGTTAAAAGATGCTTGGGATAGAATTTCTAAGCAAGAAGTTTTTGATTATTTAAGAAGAAATCGGATAAGATGGAAGTTTATTATTCCTAGAGCGTCCTGGTGGGGCGGTTTCTGGGAAAGAATGATTCGATCAATTAAAACACCTTTGAAAAAAGTTTTGGGCAAAACTTGTCTAAGTTATGAAGAACTAGAAACAGTACTTACAGAAATAGAGGCTGTGATCAATTCACGTCCCTTAAGTTATCTCTACGAAGAACATGCTGAACCATTACCTTTGACGCCCTCTCATTTTTTAGTTGGTAAACGATTAATGTCTTTACCTTCTTATGGATTTCCGATTTGTACTCAAGAGAATTCAAACAAGATTCTGTTGACGAAAAAATATAAATACAAGCAACAAATTACTGACCATTTTTGGAAAAGGTGGAGAAGCGAATACCTATTAGAACTTAGATCTGCTTTTCAAGTTAAAAATGTGAACTCATCACCCCAGTTCAAAATTAATGATATCGTTTTAATTCATGATGAAAAACTTCCGAAACACATGTGGAAATGTGGACGCGTTAAAGAACTTATACATGGTCGTGATTCGAAAATAAGATCATGTGTTTTACAGACTGCAAATGGCGATCTTAAACGACCTGTGCAACTTTTATATAATCTCGAATTGGACTTGAATGACTAATAGACTCTATAAACTTTAAACTTTTACATTTCTTTGTTGATATAATGTACCTTTATTATTGTTTAATTTGCATTTATTTTACATGTTTTCTTTTCTTTTCTTATATAAAAGATTTCTTATTATCTTTCTTTGTACCTGTATTTACGAATGTTATCGAAAACTTATGTAAAGTATGTAAGTATATTCTTATATTTATTAAAGTGTTTAATTTAAATGCTGAACTAAATGTTCAGCCGGGGGCAGTGTGTTGCGAATGCCACCTTGGTTTCGAAAACCAATTTTTGTTACTGTTCGTTGCTGTTGGCAACGAACCTTTTGTTTTTACTTGGTCAGACGATTTTTATTCTCAGAAGTAGATTGTTTTTTGGAACCGAGTTTTTCGGTAAAAATTGAACTCTCAATGAGAGTAATAATTGATATTCGCTTTTGTAAATAAATATGTATATAGTCTTTTTTTTTAATCTGAAGTTAATTTAATTGCTTTAAGTAAGATTCACTGCGTTTTGAATTTAATATTTGAACTGACACATTAATACGAACTGTATTCGTCAATCTAGACTTTATTCGAATGAATTTAGCCTGCAATCTTAGATAGATGTTATGTAACACCCACTATTTGTACGCGTTTTCACAAATTTCCTTCGATGCACCTAATTGAGTAAAAATAATTTTCTTCAATCAAAAAAAAAAAAAAAAAAAAATAAAAAAAAAAAATAAAAATAAAAATCTAAAGATTAATGGACATATTTCCTGTAGCATTTAATAATTTTTACGTAATTTCATTTTTTTTTTTTTTTTTTTTTTTTTTTTTTTTTTTGTAAGAATTAAAAACGGGATATTTAAAGCGTCATATTGGAAATATTTTGAAACATTTGTTACCAAGACAAGAATCATTTACAGAAAGAAATAATTATTCTGAAGCATGATTTTGATAATAAAAAGACATTTTCAAACATTAATAGATCAAGGAGGTTTTTATTTGAAAAAAATATAGAAAATAAGTAAATTAAACTTTTTTCTATTTATTGTCTCTTCACAATAATAGAAAATAACTTTAAAATATATATTAACTGGCATTTGGAAGCGAGGTTTCTGATACATTGGCATCAGAAAAAAATCACTACAAACCTAGTTCGTATATGATAGCTATGCCGAGATTTTATACCTATACAACATTTAAAAAATTTCCCCCCTAATATGTTCCAAGAAAATCAAAAAATATTAAGGTAAATAAAAGTGTTCAATAGTAAAAAATAAGGTACCCTGGGGTAATAACGCCACGTTAAGTTTCTACCAATTTTCACAGCTTAGTTTTAGATTGTATTTTTCAAACAAATATAGGATCTGATACAGCAACTCATTGACTATCTATATAAAATAAAATAATTTAACAGATATGTATTCATAAAATGTAATGGCGTTTTTTCTTGACCAATGCTATTTGGCGTTATTACCCACCTATATGGGTAATAACGCCATGCAAACAAAACTATGAAATAAGATGGAATAATTGCATGTAGATTACCCAATTCTAAAAATACAAACTCTACAAACTTAGAAATTGACAAATTGCATTCTAAGCTATTGAAAATGTTCATTTTTTTGTGAAAGTGTAAGAAAAATAAAGGTGCGGTGTGGGGGGGAGGATGAGGCAAAAGAATATCAGACCGTGAGCTTCTTTTTGCTTAAAAAGGACCGCTTAAATAGAATTATTAGAAACATTGCACAGTTTTAACTGTGTTTATTTGAATCAGTATTTAGGATGTAGCTAGGTCACTGTAGGGAATCAACTGGGGTATTAATGCCAAGGATTGGCGTTATTACCCCGGGAAACTTATTGCGCAGTAAATCCTAAACTACAAATTATCTCGAGAAGATATCGAAAATCTTCTACAACAATTTGAAAGTACATGAAATACACTACAAATTTATGTAATAAACAAAGTATTTCTGGACACAAAATATAGACTTCAGATCAAAAACCTTATCTCGCAAATTTTAGATCAAGCGTTAATTTTAGTTGCTTGTAAAAACAATAAGACCTAAAAATGAAACAAATTAACTTGAAGCTGTTTTTTGCGATTTATATGACTCAAAACCCTTCTGCGCAGAGCACAATGGTGTCATTTACCTGATTATTTCATAATTATGCAAAATATAAGCACTTGGCGTTATTACCCCGCCTGGCGTTATTACCCCAGGGTACCTTAGAAATATATCATCCTTTAAAAATTATTTATTAATTAATAAAATTAATTTTTAATTAACTTGTATTGAATTTATTATTACGATGATTGTTAAAATGATAAGACTCTACACTATTTACTATTCTAAATATCTATACAAGATTTATTTTTTTATATTTCAAGTTAATATTTTTATAAAACTCTTTTAATTAATTATCTGTATGAAATAATAAAATATAAATATATCTGAAACATTCATAATGCTCCACCTTTTGGCGCAATTTTTTTACGCCAAAAGTAAAAAAGTAGAAAATTTCGTTTTCAAACACCAATCATATACATATTTTAAAATTATTTTCTATTATTTGAAAAAGAAAATAGTGATAAATAAAGAAAGGTTACTAATAACTATAGAACAAAACAATTTTTATCATTTAAAAAAAAGAAAGAAAAAGAAAACAAGTTGAATGTAGATTCTGCCATTGCAGAATTCAATTTCGCCTCCAATTAGGAAAAAAAAAAAAAAGTTGAATGTAGATTCTGCCATTGCAGAATTCAGTTTCGCCTCCGATTAGGGGAAAAAATCAATAGAGGTTTTTTAGAAGGGCGACCCCGTTTAGAATGCAATGAACTAACTTCATTTTTCTTGTGTTTATCAATATACTAAGAAACAGAACGGCGTGAAATACCCAATTGATTAGCAATTTCTCTCTTAAACACTGGAATTGCGGAATAATAAAGAGATACAATTTGACGTGCTACTTCTTCATTGACTAGATTCATCA
Source organism: Maratus speculifer (assembly GCA_964019185.1). Lineage (NCBI taxonomy): Eukaryota > Metazoa > Arthropoda > Arachnida > Araneae > Salticidae > Maratus > Maratus speculifer. Next base: position 22,586,359 of record OZ025299.1, read on the forward strand.
AAAACGGGGTTTTTTCTTTAGTTTAAACGCTTTTTTTTATAGACTCTGAGAAAAAGGAAATGCATTTTAACAACAAAACGAGTGGAATCGCATCGAATTCGTCGAATGAAATGTTTAAAAGACCCGATCGATTTGGTTTTTAAAAAAGTAATTGCATTATTGAATCAATATATAATAAATATATTTCCAAACTTAATGTCAAGTTTGCTAGTTACAATTTTGCATGCAAATATTCGCACATCTTCAGTTAAAATTGTAATCTGAGTGCCGGTGAAATCCAGAAATTTTATTTTACATGCACTCACAGAAAAATAATTATATATATATATATATATATATATATATATATATATATATATATATATATACATATACACACATATATATATATATATACATATACATATATATATATATATAAAATTAATTTCATTTTTACTATGACATTATTTTTACTAACTGAAGTCATATGAACGCAAAATCTCAATCTCAGTGTTCATAATGAAAAGAAATATTGAAATGTAATTTCGTTATGATAAAAATGCGATGTTTTAAATAGTGACGTCATTTTCTCTTCAAATGTTTTTAAAAGTTACTGTTATTAGTAAAATGAAAAAGGCGTCCGTAATAATATTGTATTTGATTGATATTGTAATTTTATTATCGAGAGAAAAGCTAAACTGTGTTGCCACCATTTTGAAGAAATATCGTAAAAAAGCATTTAAAACTAAAACTAAAATATAAAAATGGTAATAAATCAAAAAATGGCTGAAATGGGCAAAACTACAAATAAATAGCTTTCATTTAAAAAAATAATTATCAAAATCGGTTGGGTAGAAAATTCAGTGTTGATGACACGACATTTTTAGCTTGTCTGAAAGAAATAGCATCGGATGCTAATAAGTAATTTATTAATAAATATACAACGATTGCCGCGTTAGCATGTGAGACACGTGACCGCCATTTTGTTCCAATCGTACCAACGTGTTGCAGACATGACATCTGTCAACCTTTCTACGTTGAACGATGCCCAGAGTTGTGATATGAGAACGATGCCCAGAGCTGAGTTTGATTGTTTTTCGCTGTTGAAATTATGTCGAAGTTACATTCCGATTTTGGGCAGAATTTCAATTCAAAAATTGATTAATTTGTCAAGGAGCTTCTAACTGAAGAAATATAGAAAATAAAAAAATATGACGTCATATATAAAATAAAAAATAATTGCATTTTATTGATACTATGTCTTGAGATATTATTGGAGGGACATTATATTGTCTAGAGGCGAATGTCTAGACCTATACTTCTACGTAGATTATCAATAGTGGACTCTTCTTTCAGGTTCTACACCCTGATATTTTTATCTGATATCACCCTAATAGTCCTAGAGCCTTTTTAAAAACATCTACTCCTTTCTTTTAAATATTATTCTGACGAATAATTTATAGCATATGATTAATTTTGACTAAGTGTAGATTTAAAGTGTTGTTTGTTCAATGTTATCATAACAGGTCCCGAGCAATGCCGGGCTGACCAGCTAATATAAAATTTCAAAAATGCAAGTTACTTTACGTGAAGATATTCATAAATCATGTTAAAAGTAGTTTTTGTGAAACTGAAATGCCCAGGCTCTTGAAAAATTAATTAATTAATTAATTAAAAAATAAATAAATAAATAAAAATCACAATTAACACTTTCGAATGCAAGTAAAGTATTTTTTTAAATAAAAATTTCGATATTCAAAATATATGTTGAATTATGTGTTCATGTTTTCGAAAAAGTTTTATCAGACACGCTGTTAATGACTGACATTTTGGATTATTCAATCTGGGCTGCTATTTCCTGTATTTTAATGATGAACTGTTTTTAAGATTTCCTTAATATATTTATCTGAAATCGGGACAACTGTGGATCATTAGTCATTTTTAGAGGAAGTATAAATATATACACTTACAATTTATTTTCAGTACCCTACATAACGATATGCACTATTCTTATCGGTATATTAAACAAAGTAAACGACAGATAATTCCTCAAACACTACACTTAAATGTTTTGGGCATCTGCCAAATAGGACTTGTGAGAGATATTCAACCTAAAGTATTACTTTACTCGTTTCAACGACCTTAGTACTTTAGCTAAAATACAGAAAAACACTGGATCATTACACAGTGTTATAAATGTTGATCGCTTTACTCTATTTTGGTTTTATATTTCATTTTATCTCCGTTTTCTGACAAAAAATACATTAAATTGTAAATAAAAACTCTTCATTTGTAAAATAACTCAAATAAATTTTTTTTTCTACCTTAAAAAATTTTAATATTAGTGATTTATAAATGTAATATTTGTAATGCAGGACTCCCACTCGATCCGCTTTCTGAACACAACATTAATTTAAAGAAAATTCTTATTTATAAATGAAGTATAAACGTACACGGAATGCCGTTTTCCTCGAAATTGTTGCAGAAACCTGTCACGAATTTATTTCTTAAAATTTAGAAAAGCGGATCAGTGAGAGCCCTGATAATGTCTTAATTCGATATAACATGTTTGTTTAATTTATATATAAAAAAGTTACAGTCTAACTGATAATGCATATTTTATTCGTGAGATTAAATTGGAAAAAAATACGTGTCATTAGGGGTCACAGTAATACTTACCCATCATATATATGCATAGAAAATATATGATAATAAATCATGTGTAAAATATTTTTTAAAGCATTGCAATTCCAGAATAAAATCTAAGCGTATAATTAAATTTACACTTAATTTTTATTTTTAATATATAATAATGCTCTATTACGGAAATGTGGGTACTGCTTGCCTATTCCATCGACCCATTTCTACAAATTATATAAATCACCTAACTATTCATAAATTAAACTAATTGGAATAAATTAACACAATTTGGATGGAACACCCTCATATATTACAGATTATAAAAATTTTTATTTTAATTATATTTTTAATAATGTAATTGGGATTTATGAAAATTCACTTGAATTGTTATAAGATTTCTGAATGGAAGTTTCCTTATAATATGTTTAACTGGGGATTGTTTTTGTGTCTAGGGTTCATGATCGTTATATATCTGGAAAAACTTTTCAGAAATTCTAACAAAGGGAAGAATGTAATAGATAGTATTTAAAACGAAATCTATATAAAATGTCAACATACTTATTATCACTATTTTCGAATCATAATTTCATCAAATATCTTATATTCTTGCTTAAGACCGCCTCCCTCTAATGTAAGATATGTATTCATGGGTTGTTTCACAGATTTTTTTTCTGATGCAGTTTATTAAGAATAGCGCGCACTCCCTGGTGGTGGGATGTGACACTAACAGAACGCGATTTTGTTAACCTTTGTAAATCTAACAATTCTTTCTGTTTTAAAATTTGTGATTGTTAAGCATACGATTAAAAAATTACAAAAAAAGTAAATGCGCGACACGTTTCGAGAAGGTATGGGAGAGGCATGAACAAAATTAGAAAACACAACAAGGTGATCTGTTTGAAATGTTAGGCTAGTTTATAGCACACAATAAAAACTTGAAAAATGAGAGTTCGTCAAAAATGAACAAGGAGGAGGGAAGCGAGTTTTTACCAAGTGGAATGCAAAAATTAAATGCATAAAAAATATGGTATAATGCAGCTGTCCAGAATAAAAATGAAAAACAATTCCGTCTGGCATATATTAAAAAAATATGGATTCTTCGCGATATCGAAGAGATACGATTACGCGGATGAAGGAGAGAATTGGTGAGCGGAGCAAGCAAGAAGCAGAGCATCCCTAGTCGAAAATTCAATTACAGTCTTTACGATACATTTCTTTATTTATTTAGATATAATTTTTGTAACAATTACATATTCATGGAATCACTTTGGAAGTTTTAAACACTTTGTACTAGAAAAGAAAAAGATTTAATAACATTTGGAATGATCTAAAGATAAAACTGCACAGAGCATGTTTGTTTGTCTCTTTTTTTTTCATTTTTTTCTTTTTTTACTAATAATAATTTCAATAATTTTGCAACACGTCTCTCTTCTGAATGTGGTATTATGTGATTGATGTTTACTTTTCAGGTAGCGTCAACTGCTGCATTATTTATAGTTTCTCTTATCTACTTTTATTTTATGATCTTACACCCTTTCGAGCAGGTATTTACATTGACTGATGACGTGCTGAAAATATTCAGTTCCGTAATATGACCTGTGTGCGTGTAGTTTTCTTTAACCCCTTAACGGTCACATTAAATTACCGTTTAAAAATTCAGATTGATTATTGCCGCCACTTTTTTGAAAAAAAAAATCATTTTACTTAATGGCAAATAAAATAATACTACAATAAAATCAATTTCACTATTTTATAAAACTGGTGGGAATCAAATAATTCTGAATAAAAGCTGTGAAGCTTGCAGCCCGAGAATGTCTCGGGCAAGACAGTTAAGAGGTTAAGGAAATCATATCAAGTTTCACTTTGTAATTAATATGACTTATGGTTATTGTAAGTTTAACAAGAGAAAATACTAAATATTTGAACACATATATTACGAGTTAAATGCATAATTTTCCTGTAGAATTTTCATGCGTCAATTTAGTTTAATCTTTTTTTTTAAATATAGCATTAATGAAACATTTATTTGCAGATTACATTATTTTAAATATGCCTATTTTTTTCTCGTTATGATATAATCACATAAAAAGGGAAAATATCTAATCAAAATATGCAACACAATGCATTCTAATAATAAAATTTCAATGTTTAATTAATTATACATCTTTCCTCTATGTTCAGACATATTATTAATTAGTTTAAAAAAATGGAACCTTAAGAATGATATAAAAAATAAGTGATTTTTCAGAGAAATCCAGCATGGAATTATAACGATAAATTATAAAAAAGGTTAGCTACGAATCTTTAATATCATGAGAGTGTAACTTATTACATGTATTAGATACTACATTATTCACTACAATTCAATTTATTGCCTAAAATCCTGAAATAAATATCGAAACTAAACTTTAACACTTCCATTTCGTCAACATGACATTGACTATTAGATCTCAAGGGTACATATAAGCTTTAGCTATTCTATATTCAATAGAATCTTCCAGGTGTAGATGACGTTCTTGAATTCTGAAAGTGATTTAAAATATTCCGAATTTCCGACAGTATGCTAGGATATTTACATATTATTAGAAGTGCATAATTTTTATTGACTAGATTACACATGATTTAAACATCAGTGCTGCTAAACTTACTTGTTATGATTTGTAAATTGTTTATTTTTAAAATATATATAGCTTAACAAATTATTAATAAAGTTTGAACACATTTAGGTGCGCTCCTAATTATATAAATACATAGTTCCTATAGTAGTCGTTAAGTTTATTCGTTGGACCGTAAAATTAGATGTAACTTTTTTTTTTACATCTAATTTTGCTGCAAATTTTACGGCAGCAGTTTTTGCCCTAAATTTAACGGATTTTTTTTTCTTCAGTGTATGTTGAAATTATTTTTAAACACATAGATAAATATTAATTCCTTCTGTTATTTTTCTCAAATTATACTTCTTAAAATAAATATACATATTTACATATATATGTATATTGTAATGTCATTTACCATTTTATTAATGCAACATCGTACATTTTCACTTTTAATTAATCAGCTTTTTAAATTAGAAGCTCTGCTAAACATAAAATAAGCTGAGAAAAAGTACATTTTAAAGGTTACACTTAATTTAAAAACATATCTTTTTTTAATTTATAAATATAAGTTTATTTTATTTAAAATAAGAGAATTCTATAGGGTTTCATGAGTAAAATTTTGATAATTCAAAAATAATAAGTGTAAAATTTGATAATCTGGTAAATTATTCCAAATATATCTATACATTATAACGTGAACATATCATCACATTTTAAAAATTTAGTAAGATATCATACATTGATAATGTGAAACTGAAAATTTGAGAAAAAACTTTCAATATTTTGATGTAACCAAATATTTCTACGAAACATGCATCGATTCAAGATATCCTGGACTAAACAACTTTTACAGAAAATGAAAATCAATTTTGCAATAAACCTTATAACAGATTTTTATCTCAAAATCTTCAGAAATACAATCTATATTTCTAAATTGAATTCCGATAAAGAATTTTGATTCCAAAAGAACATGAAAGTAAAAATTCCTTTCCACTGATAGCAAGATATTTCTATGTGATATGGCAGAAAATTTAATTACGTTTTACAGGAAATTTATCTGACAAGTTGTGCAGAAATTCTTTTTTCCCAATCCTTTAAATTACAGAGTATTTTCAAAACTTTATGTCAATGACTAAACCGAAACATTTTTGTATTTAATAAAGTTATATTTTTATATATGTAAATTATATACACACGCACACATATTTATTTATATTATAAGTATAGATGACGAGAGGGGAGACAAAGGGAACCTGTAGACTGAAAGACTTATACACTTCTTCTGAAAAAGGAATTTAGAATGGACAGTAAAAATTATAATTGTTATTTTTTATTCATTTTATTTTAGCAGAACAAAATTATAGGAACAGAAGGAAAAATATATTCACCTAATATCACCGAAATTATCACATCACCTAATCATAACATATCACCTAAATTATCATGTTTAAAATTTAAATTTTATTTTCACTTTAAAACTTCCGAATGACATTAGATTTAAAGTATGTTCCGAGGAATTTGACAAGAAATTTCACATAAGAATTTTCTGTAACTTTTTAAATTATTTGCTTACATCGAAAATAAACCGTGCTCGATTTAGGATGTTTATTAACGTACTTTAAATTGTGAGAATCATATTGAAATGTAAAAGGTGGACATGATTTTTTTAAAACAAATATGAAAGATTATTTGGATATTCCTATAAAATTTTGTTTTTTATATTATGTCAACACTAATTTAAAATGATGTTACAAATTTTAGTAATAATCTTTAAACCGCAGAAGTTTTTTATTTTATTTTATCTCACTTTTATAATGTGTATAATTTACTCGTATGACAGATTTTTTATTAGATTAGATTAGTCAAGAACTATTTAAAGTCGAAGACCTAGATATTATTTTATTGGATTTTTATGTTCAATTATATGTCCTTATTAGACTTCTAATTTAATAGAGTTTTCAAATTCCTGCTTAATTAAATATTTTACTCATTTTAGAATTCAAAATAAAAAAACCAATAATATTTAATTCTATGTTTTGGTCTGAGACTATAATATTGGTTTATAAGCTGGTTTTATTTTCAGTGAACGTCAGCAAATTTGATATGAAAACCATTTTGGAATATAATTGAAAGCTTTTGCTGAATAACTTCTTTTATAAAACTTTTATTTTTTTTCTGAATAAATGAATAAATAGCTATAGAATACTTTTGCAATAGAACTGGGGCATTGAGTAAGTGGTGATACAAAGTTTATTAATTAAGAGGAGGCATAACAAGGTGAGGTTTGACTCAAAAGATTCATGAACGGTTGAAGACATCTTCGAAAATGTACAAACCTGAAATGGTGGGCAGAAGAGCAAAAAGAAAAGCAATGAAAACATTTACCAGAAGAAAATTGGTTAACACATGAAGGAGCAATGTAAGATGCATCAGGTTAGAATGCACAAAACGCAATTTGTATTTTAAGCAATCTAAGGAATTTGCGTTCTTTGTTGACCTTTAAAAAATTGATATAAAAAGATATATTTATTTCGAAGTAAAGAAATAAGAGTTTTTTTATGCACTATGAGCTTGAAGTGTACTGAAAAATGACAATTTCGTAGAGGAGAACTTGCTATATGTCATCCAGTGCTATCTTAGAATATAATTTAGATTTAATACATGTCCCCCGTTTCCATGTCTATGATTTGTACTCTATCATTAAGTGACTTCAAAAAAAGGAAGTTATCAATTCGACGAGCCTGTCTTTTTTCTTTTTTTATGTACATTCACCGATTACTCCAAAATCTTCCAACAGACTGATGTGTTTTTCGTTTTAAATGAAGAAGTTACTCTCAAATTGGTACAGCTTTTGTTTCATCAAAATTTTTAGCACTTTTTTAATAACTAAGCGTAATTCAATAAAACTAATAATTTCTTGCAAATAATAGGCATACATAACTTATTTTAAGATGCAAAATAGTGCAGCATTTGTAGTAGAAATCAATTAACACAAGCAATATTTGATCGGTAGCAGAGTTAAATGAGTATCTTTCACATCTGGTACAGATTCATTTTTACTAACTTCAAAACAAAAAAAATGAGTATCAATACTTTAAATGTGACAGTAAACAATTCAAACGAAGAATCGCTGATCATATTAACTTTCAATAGAGAAACTAATTTTTTTAAGCATTTTTGTTTCATTATTTATGCTATCTCATTGGAATTTTCTTTTCTTACAAATTAGTGTAGATACCCGTTCTAGGACGGTATACAACAACTGTGTTTCTCATGTAAATAAAAAAAAAACTTACAATAATGATTGACAATATGTATTCATGTAAATGAGCAATGTTCGGCTAGTTTATGTTCTAATAAACACACTACTAACGTTTACCATACTTCTGGGTAAACCAAACTTTCATAATAATATACCATAATCAAACTATAATTAAGTAAAAAAGTCAGCTGCAACTATTGAAATAGTACTAATAATTAACACTATTATATCTGCTTCAAGAAACGATAACCGTTTCGTTAGAATATACAGTCCGAAAAGGACAATTTATTGAATGATGGGGAAGTGTTGTTAAAATGTTCTTCTCGCCTATTGGAGTTTTTCTTCTATTTATCTGCGAATGACGTCGCATGAGAAAATATGCAGGGGTTAAGACAGCTTCATGCGATGTATTTTATGTAACCATTTTTAATCTTCATAGCTCCAAACTTTTTAATATTTTTGTATAAATCACATATAAGAATGTTTCGCACAACATGTTGTCTACTATAAGAAAAGACCTATAAGAAAAGCAATGTCCATCATCACATATTTTCCTTAGGAGAAAATGAAACATCCCGTTTCTCTTTCGGAAGAGGCGACAAAAAGGGATATTTCATTCATTCATAGGGAAAACCATAGAAAGACAAAAGAGAAACGGGATGTTTCATTTTCTCTTAGGGAAAAAATGTGATGATGGACATTGCTTTTCTTATAACTTTTGTCATTTTTTTACTAAAAAATATCACGAGACCCCACTTCTTTTTCTTTTTAGGTGCGTTCGTAATTATATAATACGTAGCACCTATAGTGATCGTTCAGTCCGTCCGTCTGTCCGTCCGTCTGTCCGTCCGTCCGTCTGTCCGCATATAACAACGCAAAAACTACCCAACCGAATCGTTTGAAATTTAAAATACATAATTATTACATAATTTTGTCGAGTCATTTCAAATTTTATGAGAATCGGATGGATAGATCAATTACAGGGACGATCAAAAGTATTCCATTACATTACGGTCAATGGGGAAAAAAGTTTCAAATGCATTTTAATCGTTTGAAATTTAAAATACGCAATTATTACATAATTCTGTCGTGTTAGTTCAAATTTTTTGATAATCGTGTGCATAGATCAATTACAGGGACAATCAAAAGTATTCAATTACATTATGGTCAATGGGGAAAAAGTTTCAAATATATTCTATACGTTTGAAATTTAAAACACATAATTATTACATAATTTTTTCGAGTTATTTCAAATTTTATGAAAATCGGATGCATAGATCAATTACAGGGAAAATCAAAAGTATTCCATTACATTACGGTCAATGGGAAA
>OZ025299.1:22596269-22640269 GCA_964019185.1 Maratus speculifer
TGAAAAATGATTGAAAGATCGAGATCCAAAATCGAAATCCAAAGGTCGTTAAACCGAAGATCGTAAAATCGCGAGTCTACTGTATTAAAAAAAAAAAAAAAACATTTTAACATTTGAAAACTTTTTTGGCAGTATTGAAATGTTAGTGCTGACAATGCATTGCAGTTAGGGATGGACATGTTTCTTATAAGAAAATTATTTTTCAATCTCTCCATGACATTTCTCTATATAAAACTGTTTTTAGGTAGACTTCGCATGAAATACTACTTTTTACAATCACTCCTATGATGGAATTTCGATTTTTTTTTTTCTTTAGATCTACACCGATCACGACGCCTAGACTCCAAAACTAAAATCAGTAAAAGGTTTACCTATATATCTATATCTATCTATACAGGGTGTATCTAAACTACTGGGCAAAACTTTAAAGGGTGATAGTACATATCAAGACAAATAATATTAAATGGGAAACTAAGGGTCCCAAACGTCTTCCAAAGGAGACAGGCGCCATCAAAGTTTAGGGTTCAAAATTTGAAATGATTATAAAAAACGGAAAAATTGGTCGATTCCTTTGCGGTTTTCACGAAAACTATTTTTTATGTCTGTTTTGTCTTTAAACAAAATTATAAAGTTAAATTTCAAAAAATGCAGATAGAGGGCACTTTAGACTTTGAAGTAATGAACAACTATTTTTTACTGTTATTTTTTGCATCTCATTAAATTCTTTTAGAAATTTAGACATAAACTTAAATTTTGAGCTCAAAATCTGTGCTTAAGTAGCGTAAACTGAACTGTGTTCAATGGGAGTGGGTAGGTTCAAATTTCAAATGATTATAAAAAACAGAAAAATTGGTCAATTGATTTGCAGTTTTCACTAAAATTATTCTTTATGTCAGTATTGTCTTGAAAATAAATTATACAGATAAATTTCAAAAAATGCCGATAGAGGACGCTTTAGACTTTGGAGTAACGTACAACTATTTTTTACCGAAATTTTTTGCATCTCATTACATTTTTTAGATGCTTAGACATAAACTTAAATTTTGAGCTGAAAATCTGAATCGTTAAGAGTGGTTAAAAAGCGCAAACTGAACTGTGTTTAATGGGGGTGGGGAGGTTCAAATTTCAAATGATTCTAAAAAACGAAAAAATGGGTCGATTGATTGATTTTTCCTTGAAAATAAATTTTAAAGATAAATTTCACAAAATTCCGTTAGAGGTCGCCTTAAACTTTAGAGTAACCAACAACAATTTTTAACTGTTATTTTTTGTATTTAATAAAATGCTTGCAAAAGCTTAGACTTAAATTTTGAGCTTAAATTCTGAATCGTTGAGAGGGGTTAAGAAGCGCAAACTGAACTGTGTTCAGGAGTTGAAATGTTACCCACCCTATATGAACAAAGTTCAATTTTTCGCTACTTACTTACTCACAAAGATTCAGATTTCGAGCTCAAAATTTAAGTCTAAGCTTTTAAAACATTTATTTAGATTAAAAAAAAATAACGGTTAAAAATAGTTGTTGGTTACTCTAAAGTTTAAGGCGCCCTCTATCGGCATTTTTTGAAATTTATCTTTATAATTTATTTTCAAGACTATACCGACATAAAGAATAGTTTTAGTGAAAACCGTTAATCAATTGACCAATTTTTCCGTTTTTTATAATCATTTCAAATTTGAACCCTCTGAACACAGTTCAGTTTGCGCTACTTAACCACTCCCAACTATTCAGATTTTGAGCTCAAAATTTAAGTTTGAGTCTAAGCTTATGAAAACATTTAATTCGATGCAAAAAATACCGGCAAAAAAATAGTTGTTCGTTACTCCAAAGTCTAAAGCGCCCTCTATCGGCATTTTTTGAAACTTATCTTTATAATTTAACCAATAAAATCAAATTATAACAATCACTTTATTAAGACGGAAACAATTCTTATAAATTTTGAGATAAAATAAGTTGAAGATCACTTTAAAAAAATTAGTGGTTACAATAGTAAAAAATCCCTGTCGGCTTGGCCTATAGGCGGAGGTAGATTTCGAAGAGTGCTCATTTCAACAACAAAAAATAAATTTGATTTCAGATAAACCCAGTTTAGCAACTTTATTCGTCCTCTTTTGAAAAATTTTTAATTTCATTTTTCTGTAAGGACTGGTTTTATCAGAATGATCTTAAGCTAAATTCGGATAAAATTCCCATTTTGACAACATATTTTGAAATATTCCGACTTTATTTAAAAAAATCGACTAATACGGCGCATTATATATTTCCTAAATAACAAAAGACTGTCAATTGAATGCGTTTGAAAGCAAAATTGAATTTAAAAATGAGTTATAAAATAACAAATTTTGAATACAACCTCAATTCTTAATCATGATAGCTTCGGGAAGTTTTGCGCGAAGTGCCCACTTTGACAGCATTTTAAAAAATATATTCAGCCTTTATCAAAAAACTGACCAATTCGGATCATTATACAGCTCCTATATAAGAGAACCTGTGAATTGAGTGCGTTTAAGATCAAAACGGAATTTAAAAATGAGTCAGAAAAACGCAATTTGATATTTCAATGCTTCCTCAAATTTTCATTCGCGATAACTTCTCGAAATTCTGTTCAAAATACCCTTTTTGGCAGCCTTTTTTGAAATATATTCTGTCTTTATCAAAAAATTGACCAATTCGTCACTTTATACAGTTCCAATATAAGAGGACTTGTAAATTGGATACGTTTGAGAGTAAAAATAGATTTAAAAATGAGTCAGAAAAAACGCAATTTGTTATTTGAATACTTCCTCAAATTTACTATCACGGTCACTTTGGGAAATTCTGTTCAAAATATCCTTTTTGGCAGCCTTTTTTGAAACATATTCTGTTTTTATCAAAAAACTGGCCAATGTTTCACATTATATAGTTCCTAAATAAGAGGATCTGCCATTTGGATGCGTTTAAAATAAAAAATGAATTTAAAAAACGATTCAGAATGTAAGCAGTTCGGATTAGAGGTTTTTTCTCCAACTCCAATTTTTGTTTAATTTATTTTTGCTATACGAATTGATCCAATGAAAAACTTGTCAATATAAAAGTTGCGGATATTATTGAAAAGATGTAAAATAAATTTAATTGGATTTGATAGTTTAAGAATTGACAAAGTTATGGATTTTTTTTCTTTTTCCAAACCCTTTTTTATTTTTGTTTTTAATTTTTTTTACCGGTAAGAGTTAGTCCTATCAAAAACTTGCAAATACAAAAGTTTTAGATAATTTTAAGAATATTTATAAAAAATTTAGATGGATTTGATATCTGGGGAATTGACAAAGTTATGATTTTTTTTCTCCCAAAAACCCTATTTTTTTCGCCCCTTGAGCCCATTTTTAACTTTATCAAAAATCTGTCATGCATAAACTTTTGACCCATTGTTTAAAAGTAATATAAACTTTAAACTGATTCGACATCTATTTTCATTAAGAAGTTATGGGTTTTTTTTCTGTTTTCACAAAAACGCCCCCTATTTCGACCCCCTTGGTCCGATTTTGCCCATTAACGAACTTAGCCGAGATTTTATCCCCTTTGATTTTATGTATCAGTTTGGTGAAGAATTATAGAAGTTATCGTGTCCATAAAAAGTGATATATATATATATATATATATATATATATATACATAATTATCATGCTGCTCTGCGCGTGTAATTATGAATGTATACAATTTGATATTTAATTGATATCTTTTCATTTTGAATGGTCATAATGAATTTTTTCCTTTTGTGGTATCTTATATATAATTTATATATAACATCCGTTGCTAATCAGCAATTATATATATATGGTGCGCATAGGTAATTGCTGCTATCCGCATAACCTTTGTGTATTGTCTGTGAGATTTCTACAATGTAGTTTTCTGTTACCACTTTATAGGATTGCCATTAAGAGTTGCAAATCGTTTCATCATGAATATTATATATATTATAATATTTCTTTCTATATTGCTATTATGTTTAATTCATTGTCTTGATATAATTCAATTCTATTCAAATCCTTCGTTTTGGTTTATTGATTTATTGATAAAATCTATTGGTGAATTTTGTCTACTTTTAATGGTATTATATATATATATATATATATATATATATATATATATAAACTGGTGCGAATGCAATAGGTAGTATTTCATGCGAAATCTACCCAAAAACATACGCACTCCGGGTCTTTTAGGCCCTGCGCGCGTCCTCCCTAGTTAACATTATCTAAAACTTTTGTATTTACAAGTTTTTGATAGGACGAATTCTTACTGAAAAAAAACAAAAAGGGTGGTGAAAAAAGAAAAATATCCGTAACTTCATCAATTCTTGTGATATCAAATCCGATTAAATTTATTTTGCCTCTTCTCAATAATATCTACAACTTTTGCCCTGGCAAGAGTTTTATAGGACCAATCCTTACAGCAAAATAAACAAAAATAGGAGTTGAAGAAAAATCTCAAGTCCAAACTGCTTATTTTTTGACTGATTTTTAAATTCATTTTTTAAAAACGCATACAAATGACAGGTTCTCTTATTTAGGAACTATATAATGTGACGTTTGGTCAGTTTGTTGATTCTTCATTTTTGGAACTATTTTTCCACTTAGTTACTCCCGGATTCTTTCATTCCGTTTAAGAGTCTAGGATTCATAGTCCCGTAGCGCCCGGCTCAAGGCCCTTGAAATTTTTGTTTGCCATGCATATTTCGCCCATTCACTTCACGACCTTCTGAGTGCTTATTTTAACGTTGATTTTTGGACTACTCTTTGAGAATCTACACTATGATATTTTTATTGGAGTTCTAGGGCCTTTTTAAAAACATTTACTCATTTTTTATGCATTTCTTTAAAATATTATTCTAACGAATAATTCAAAAAGAGTGTTTAATTTTGTCTAACTGTAGACCTAAAGTGTTAAGTACAGAATTTTCATTGTTAGGGCCCTGTTTTAACCATTAGTTATTTCTAGTTAGTCAAAATTAATTTTAACTAACTGTAGATCTAAAATGTTAATGTTTGATTAAGGTTATCATAACGGGTCCCGGGCAACGCCGGGCGGGTCAGCTAGTTTTAAATAAAAATATTTGTATTCTAAATTATTAGTATTTACCAGGAGTTAAAGTCACCTAAATACGTTTTTCCTAGTCAGTTCATTTTAAAAATGTTTATTAAAATAAATTTTAATGCACAAATAAGCACTTAACTACTGTTAAGGGCACTCAAATACAAAAACAGGGAAACGTACATAGGGTTAAAGATATATCCCCAGATCATTACTATAAAGACTTTATATATTTAAAGTTACGTTTTGATGAATAAGTTGGCTCTATGAAACGGGAGGACAGCCAAGATTAATTTATCACATAAATATAACAAGGCTTCATAAAATTAATCTTATATAGAAGATGCACAGAGAAACAAACAGTGAACAACAAAAACCAAGGCCCTTGCTAACAGGAGATCCTTTCTAAACGTTGTCAGTTAGTCAAAAGCCTACTGCCTCAATAGTTCTGATATTTTTTAAAAACTTCGTTTTTTTTAAAAAAAAGTATCTAACTTAGTTTCTATTAAAAAAAGATAAACCTCAAATTTTAAATATATATATATATATATATATATATATTTATATATATATATATATATATATACATAAATATATATATATATATATACCGGGTGTCTCAAAAAGGACTGGTGGATTTTAAAATTCAATAACTTGCAAACGGTGACAGCTATTTAAAAAATTTTTACAGGAGGTTTATGTATAATATCAGGAGTTTTTTTACCGTAATTTTTTTATTTTAGTTCGAATTTCAAACAATAGGTGGCGGTGACGGCGATTGAAGGCCAGGTCGAAGCTTCAAACAGAACTGATCACTTGGCACTACCTATTGTTTGAAATTCGAACTAAAATAAAAAAAAAATTACGGTAAAAAAAAAACTCCTGTCATTATACATAACTTTCCTGCAAAAAAATTTTTAAATAGCTGTCACCGTTTGCAAGTTATTGAATTTTAAAATCCATATCAGTCATTTTTGGGACACCCGGTATAGCACATGCGCTTTTACCATTGTAGATTGGCTTTACAATGTAATTGAGTAAATTTTACCCCAGCGCATGTGCTGGGGGGTTAAGTAGTTTAAGTTCAGCATTTCCATCTGAAAAAAGCTTTTATTATTTTTTAGTATATGTTTTTTTTTGTTTTTTTTAAAGAATTTTTTACCTAAAGTAATAACAGTAATAAATAAAAATAATGAGAAACAAACGACGAACTTCCGACAATTTTATGACGATCAATTACTTAAAAAAAAAAAAAAAAAAAAAAAAAAAACATCAATCACACACAAGATGAAGCAATGGTAGCCAAATCTTCAGTTTAAAAAAATTTGATCCGTATACGCTTACAATTGTAAGAAAAAAAAAGATTATTTCACAAATCAAAAGTAAATTTGCTTCATATACTTTTTACGCAATTTATATATCATAGACTAGTTGATCTATAAAAGTAATAGTTTCCCTATTTATGGAATATTATACTATATATTATGCATGATTTAAACTAACCCTAAAGGCAGCATTTTTGTTTATGCAGGCAATTAAAAAAAAAAAAAAAAAAAAAAAAAAAACTAAGAACTGGGGAGGAATGGGATCATGTCCAATTCCTTTTTTTAAATAAGATGAATACAAATTACTAACATGCAAGTATTTTTAGAGGATAATATATTAATTATAACATTAATATTATATTCATTTACTTCAAAATGTAACTAAATTAAATTGATGTTTTTTTTTTTTTTTTTTTTTTTTTTTTTTTTTATGTTATCTATGACTGACAATCCAGAATTTTCATTCCGGTCCTGAAGATAGTGGAATTTTATATTGTGGTACACACCTTATCAACCTACAATCTTTGATTGCATATCTGATCGGCACTAGACTATTTGTGTATTTATAACTTTGTTTTATTGCTGTCTCACAACTCCCTATTAGTGGGGAGGTATGGGACAAATTTTGAAACTTACAATTTCTTTAATTATAAAATAGCTTTTGGAGATTAAAAAGTGTTTCACCTTTCACTCTATAAACTGAAATTTTTGTTTTGGGGTCAAACAAAGTTGACTTTCTTACTTTTCTAAAACGTGTCCCACACCACCCCACTCCACTTATTCCTATATATTAAGATTAGATAAATAATAAATTGCAATTCAAACAGTTGCGTACCCAGGATTTTATTTCGACTAAAACTTTTTGTTGTATATCCAGGATTTTATTTCGGGGGGGGGGGGGGGGGGAGGACTACAATTTTTAGTTGCATACCGAGGAATTTTTTTCGTGGGGTATGGGAAAGACTTAAATATTCATAATGTTCTAAATCTTACGAAACACGTTGAATTGTGTAGTAAACAGAAATAATTTTTGACAATAAGGCCGTAGCCAGAAGTAAGAAAAGGGTTCAGGAGTAATTATGTTTCGAAAAATTAAGGCCAGGGACCGACTTACAAATTTAGGGGCCCTGGGCACAGATGTTTACGGGGCCCCCTATCACTGATGTTTACTGAGATCTTGTCCACACACATATATATGTATGTATTGTTGAAAGTCCACTATTGACTTTAATAATTTCTTTAAAATATCTATTAAAAATTAAATTGTATAATTATTAATTTACTTTTTAATAATTGTTTCGTATTAAATTTTATTGAATAGCTGTTTTCTAATAAATTGTGTGGTTCAGATTACTGTTTTGTTATGTAAGTTCATATATCTAAAATGATAAACTATGCAACAAATGATAAATTTTCTACAATACTAAGCTGTAATAATTATTTTAATTATTATCTATTAATCAAAGAGCATTTTCTTTCAAATACAAACATGCAATGAAAAAAAAATATTTTTATTCTTCAATTGTTAAAACTACATCTGATTTTGGATAATAATTAAAAACTTCAGTAGCATTTGCGGGCCCCTAAATATCGGGGTCCTGGGCCTGTGCCCCGAATGCCCTGCCGTAAACCAGGCACTGATTAAGGCATGAGGCTCCGAAAACTTAACAAAATCGGTCATCTGGCCGAAAATTCAAACTTAAAAGAGGTATCTCGATATACAACTTACACAAAAATATAAAAAGCACCGTCATATTAAGGGCCATTTAAAACTGAAGTCTGATTTAAAAAAAAAAAAAATCCGTTTATTAATTTTTGAGAGAGATTTATTGCAGAAATTGCAAAAGATGTAGCATAGTTGAGCCACCTATTGAACATTTTTCACCAAAATGTAAAAAAAAAAAAAAAAAAAAAAAAAAAAAAAAAAAAAAAAAAAAAACATCAATTCATATCAAGGACTAACTAAACTTAAAGTTTGATTAAAAAAAAAAAACCTGCATTAATTCTTGAGATAGAGTTATTGTGGAAATCGTGAAAAATACGTCATAGCAGCCCCACCTGTTGAGCGATTTACACGAAAATGTAACCAACACAGAGTTATATTAAGGACTAACAGAATCAGAAGTATCATAAAATTCCGTGCATTAATTCTTAAGGTAAAGTTACTGCAGAAATCGAAAAAAAAAATTGCAACATACCAGCTTAACATGTTGAAAAATTTACACCAAAATGTAGAAAAACGTCAGTTCATGTCAATGACTGTTTAAAACCGAAGTTTGATGAAAATCCGTACATTAGTTCTACAGGTGGAACTATCGGGGAAATTCTGAAAAATGTTGGATAGTAGAATCACTTGTTGAGCGATTTACCCCCAAAACTAATCAGCAACAATTTATATCATGGACTAACTGAATGCAAATTTTTATTAAAATCCACTGCACAAATCCACCATTCTTATCACAGAGTGGCCACAAAATTTGTGTCACATACATACAGAGTCATAGACTGACAGACAGACATTTTGTAAAGACATGTTATTTGGTATCTCTGACCCTTAAGGATGTATTCCGATCAAAACTGCTTATTTTCAGATTTATTTTTAAATTTATTTTTGCTCTCAAATGCACCAAACTTTCAAAATTCCTTATTTAGAAACAATACAAGGTGCCGTGATTGTCAATTTTTTGATAAATATAGAAAATGTTGCAAAAAGAGCTGTCAAAAACGGCGTTTTGGACCCAATTTTCCGAAGCGGGAGATATGCGAACGAAAAAAAGGTGTCACGCTAAAAAAACAATTGTCTATAAATCAAATTCCAAAGAATTCAGCAAAAAATAACATCACACGGCACCTAGTACGTCACTTTAAAAATCTCCTGAGCAAGTTTCATGTTTCTACTTTTAAAAATGAGTCTGAAAATGTATCGGAAAATTTCGAGCTGTTGAAGGAGGAAAATCCTTTTTTCGAATACACCTTTAACACGTGAATATCTGTCAAAAACCGGAAGTTGGAAATTTTCACGTATCCAATATATATATATGTAGGGTGTTTCGCTATCAGACCGACAAACTTTGAGGGATGTTAGTAGACACGAAGACAAACATTATTAAATAGGAAACCATGGGGAGCAAACGTCTTCTGTAAGAGTTAGGGGCCATTAAAATTTAAGGTCCAAAATTTCAAACGATGATAAAAAACGGAAAAAAGTGTCGATTCGTTTGCGGTTTTCACTAAAATTATTCTTTAAATCACGATTTTTTTAGAAAAAAGTTTTAAAAGTTACGTTCAAAAATTGTCGATAGAGGGCGCTTTAGATTTTAGAGTAACGAACAACTACTTTTTACCGTTATTTTGTGCATGTGGT
This sequence comes from Maratus speculifer, assembly GCA_964019185.1. NCBI lineage: Eukaryota > Metazoa > Arthropoda > Arachnida > Araneae > Salticidae > Maratus > Maratus speculifer. Next base: position 22,606,027 of record OZ025299.1, read on the forward strand.
TGAAATTAGTCTAAAGTTTAGATTTTAACTTAAATTTTAAGCCCATAATCGGAAACATTGGCATCGGTTAACTAGCGAAAATTTAACTGTGAACAGAGGGGAAATTTTAAACGCTCATAAATATTGGATAAACAAATCGATTTTGTTGTGGTTTGCGTGTAAGTCATTCCCTTGGTAATTATTTTATTCAAAATGACATACAGCATTGGTGTCCCCATTTTTTGATAGAGGGCGCTTTCGACACATCTCCTAAATTTCAATGGCATTACTCCTAGGTGTTTTACTACCAGAGCAACATACTAACAGGAAGTGTTAGGGATGCAAAGCGACTCGGAATCACATAGGAACATAACGTTGAAAATGCCTTTTTTACGAGTTAGGGTTAAAAGAAGCAGAGAAAAAAGCAACTTGATAATTCTACAACACGTTCTGTCGGAAGTCCTGGTAAAAGCACATGTTCCTCTTTCGTCGCACCACTCTATAGCACGATGGAGCTCCTCCACATTTTACCAATGATGTTCGCAGATACCCCAACGTAAGGTATGGACAGCGGTGGATAGGTAGTGGTGGCCCGGTTCGTTGGCCTGCCAGATCGTTGCACCTACTTTATTATATCAATTACTTTTTTTTACCTACCTTTATTTTATTAGTGTATAATTTTTCTGTATTTTTTTTAATAAACGTTGCTGGGTGGGACTAGTTGAGCTGAAACCAATTGGTAGCCTCCGCCCCACCTGGTTCAATCTGAATCTGAATCTGTATGGATTTCTTCTGCTGGGTCAAATGAAAAGTTGAATGTATGAGACTCCCGTACCGTCAGTGGATGACCTCTCAGCTCGAATTTCTGTAGCTGCCAGAAAGCTATCCGAGATGCCAGGAATTTTTCAAAGTGAGAGGAATTGCATGCATCGCTGCTATCAAGCATGCCCGACTACTTCTGGTCGTAATTTCGGACACCTTTTGTAATAAAACCCATAATTTAATTGTTTTCTTCCACATTAACGTGTTGCTGTTTCACTACCTGTTTCTGTTGATTTTTTCTCTGCTTCTTTTAATCACAGCTCGCTAAAAAGGCATTTTCAACGTTACATTCCTGTGTGATTCCGAGTCGCTTTGCATCCCTAACCTGTTAGTATGTTGCTCTGGTAGTAAAACACCTAGGAGTAAGGCCATCGAAATTTAGGAGATGTGTCGAAAGCGCCCTCTATCAAAAAATGGGGACACCAATGCTGTACGTCATTTTGAATAAAATAATTACCAAGGGAATGACTTACACGATAACCGCAACAAAATCGATTTGTTTGTCCAATATTTATGAGCGTCTAAAATTTCCCCCTCTGTTCGCAGTTAAATTTTCGTTAGTTAACCGATGCCAATGTTTCCGATTATGGGCTTAAAATTTAAGTTAAAGTCTAAACTTTAGAATAATTTCAACCACATGCACAAAATAACGGTAAAAAGTAGTTGTTCGTTACTCTAAAATCTAAAGCGCCCTCTATCGACAATTTTTGAACGTAACTTTTAAAACTTTTTCCTAAAAAAATCGTGATTTAAAGAATAATTTTAGTGAAAACCGCAAACGAATCGACCCTTTTTTCCGTTTTTTATCATCGTTTGAAATTTTGGACCTTAAATTTTAATGGCCCCTAACTCTTACAGAAGACGTTTGCGCCCCATGGTTTCCTATTTAATAATGTTTGTCTTCGTGTCTACTATCATCCCTCAAAGTTTGTCGGTCTGGTAGCGAAACACCCTGCATATATATATATATATATATATTTTAAGATAAAAGAAAGTAAAAATGTATATTTGCTAGCAAAGTATAAGGACTGCATAAAATAAAAAAAAAGTCCTTCCGGCAATGCCGAGAAGAAGAGGCAGCTTTCACATACTTATTTATTTAATTATTTTAAATTAAGCTATATTATTCAAACATACGACGCTCAAATTAGTGGAAACCGATTATATAACATTAATTTCTAGTTTTTGTCAATACAGAATATTAATAGGAATTTTTAGAAATTAGTCATTTTTTATTCAACCAGGTTTTATTTTAAGTGATTTAGAGAGTCGCCAAATTCAACGATATCATGAAGTGTATGCCATTTTAAAGCAACATGATAGATGTCAATACAGAATATTAATAGGAATTTTTAGAAATTAGTCATTTTTTATTCAACCAGGTTTTATTTTAAGTGATTTAGAGAGTCGCCAAATTCAACGATATCATGAAGTGTATGCCATTTTAAAGCAACATGATAGATAAACAAACCAATGAGCTTGGTCGAAATCTTAATTCATGTGCACATACACACTCATACTGAAATCGAATAATATACGAGTGCTTTCGCGTGCAAATTGATTTTTTTTTTAATGTCACCCATTATAGAAATTCAAATTGCTATATTTCAGGCGTTTTTTAAGGTAAACACAAAGCAAAAAATACTCCGGAATTTATTATTAAGATAAATACTTTAGAAAGAACCTTTTTTCAATTTCTAATTTTTTGTTTGTACATCATTATACATTTAAGAGATTTTTGACAAACTTAAAAGGTCGCCATTTTGAAACAAGAGGGTGGATGAAGTTGGCCAGTGAACTCTATCAAGACATTGGTTCGTACTACGTACACACGGAGTTATATCCAAATCAGTTTATAAATACGCGTGTTATCACGTGACGAAAATCAGATCATTTCAAAATGTGAGCAACACTAGAAATTAAAAATACTATAACTCAGCCATTTTTTAAGATTCAGACAAAACAAAAAATGCTCTGGAATCTCTGAATCAAGGTCAAATGCATAAAAGAATAATGATTTTCAATTTCTCACTTTCTTGTACCTAATTTTAAATTTTAAATTTAAAAAAAAATTAAATGGCCTCCATTTTGAAACAAGATGGCTGATGGAACTGGCTAACGAACTCGGTCCAGGTTTCCTTATATACTATGTACACACTAAGTAACATCCAAATCGATTCATAAATACGCGTGTTATCACGTGACAAAAATCAGATCATTTTAAAATGTCAGCCATAAGAAAAATTCAAAGTGCTATAACCCAATCATTTTTTAAGATATAGAAAAAACAAAAAGTGTTTTGGAATTTTTGTTTTAAGTTCTAACACATAAAAGAAAAATATTTTTCAACTTTTAATTTTTTCGCATTTAATTTTAAATTTTAAATTTTTAAAATTTTTTTAAATGGCCACCATTTTGAAACAAGATGGCGGATGATGCTGGCCAACGAACTCGGTCGAGATAGTCGTATGTGCTATATACAAAACACGTTTCATTCAAATCGATTCATAAATACGTTAGTTATAGCATGACAAAAATCATATATATATGTATTTATATTTATATATATATGGTTATATATATATACATATACCGGGTGTCCCAAAAATGACTGATGGATTTTAAAATTCAATAACTTGCAAACGATGACAGCTATTTAAAAAATTTTTGCCGGAGGGTTATATATAATTTCAGGAGTTTTTTTACCGTAATTTTTTATTTTAGATCGAATTTCAAACAATAGGTGGAGCTGAAGACGATTGAAGGCCAGGTGATCAGTGCTGAGTGAAGCGTCGACCTGGCCTTCAATCGCTGTCAGCGCCACCTATTGTTCGAAATTCGAACTAAAATAAAAAATTACTGTAAAAAAAACTCCTGACATTATACATAACCCTCCTGCAATTTTTTTTTTTTTTTTTAATAGCTGTCACCGTTTGCAAGTTATTGAATTTTAAAATCCATCAGTCATTTTTGGGACACCCGGTATATATATATTTCAACATTTGAACGGAGGGTGGTTTTGGGTTCTGGGGGTCATGATTGGTGAAAATATACCAAAATTTTCTGGACGTGCTTTTCTCCGGACGCTCCAATAGCTAGCTTTTTCCTTTCTGTAATGAAAGCTACCTAATTACAAATGTATCCAAACAAAAAGAAAAAAATCATATATTTATTTTATTTACGATGATTTTGGGAGGGGGCTATGTAACCCCATTAGCCTCGTTCATCTCTTTAGATATAATGTTATATTCCTGTGCACTAGAGCTCAACACGGGCCGGAATTCCCAGGCTCGGGGCAAGCTCGAGCCAGAGGAAAGTTATTTTTGCCCGGTGTAAAATTAAAAAGTTCGGCCCGGGCCCGGTCCGGCCCTAATTATATTTTTACATGGCCCGTACAGTGAAAACAGGCCGACACAATTTCTACTATTTCGAAAAAATTCCAATTTTTATCGTATAATTAAAATTCCTTTAAAGAATACTGCATACATATTTATGGGATTATTTTACAGTATATTTTACAGAAAATACACAATAGCAACATTAAGAGCAAGAATCTGAGAGAGTGTCACACCCGTGATTCATGCCATCTCAGATTTTCTCCAAAAAATTACCAGTTGTTACTTATCTTGTTAAAAGACCAAATCCAGAATCTTTTGCTCCAAAGTTGAGTTGTTCATTTTTTATGGCCCCCCAAGGGTCATCATGTTGTGAAAAAAATAAGCGTTTTTTTAAGACATGGATATTGCTATGACTCACAGCTCTTTGCGCATACAACTTGCCACCAAATTCTTTTTATATCTGGAATGTAAGAAGGTTGAACTTTATATATTAGATGAAAAACCCGTGGCAAGTTTTTGCCGCAAGGTCATAGAGGGTCACAAAAAGATTCATTTTTGCTGGTTTTTTCATTTTTAAGAACCTATAACAGCTTGCGCGTTCCACTTGCCATGAAAAAAGAGGTGGCATTTGAAAGCTATGCATTAGCACTTTTAAAAAATGTATATATAATTGAGGCAAGTTGAATGCGCTTTTAGTTACAGAGTGCCAAAGTCTGAAAAATGTCACTTTTGACCAATATTCAAACTGTCATAATTTCTTGCGGCAACAACATTTTGAAATAATTCTTTTGCCATTGTTTTATTCTATTATTGCCCTTTTCAAAAAAGTAAACTCCATTGAAGCAAGTTGCTTTAAAAAAATTAAATGTTTTTTTAAAATATGGCCTTTTTCAATAGTTTCGGCTATTTTATTATGTGAAACAACTTGACTGGATAACAATATTTTATACATTTGTTTGTCTATATAAATTGATGTTCTAATATATTGTGATATATATATGATGTTGATGGCATTTATTTAATTTTAACCTTTTCGAGTCCGATTTTTTTTTCCAATTTTAGAAAAAATTATTTTTACTTTAATAATATTGACACTAGCTATCTTAATAGATTAATTAGAGTTTAACGAATATACATTGTCTGAAACATAACGAATGTTGTTGTTTTCTGCACTATTAAATTCATATTCATGCAACAATAGGCTAAGGAAGAGTTTTCGGAGAGGGTTTAAAAATATTATATTGCAACAAGTTAGTGACATTACAACTTTCTAATACTTTTAACGCTTTATTACACATAATTCTTTCAGGAAAGTAACTTTTATTTTGAATTAAGAAGGAAATACATTTAAAATAGAATAATCGCAAGCAATACAAAGAAAACTAAGCAAATATTTATTATTATTACTAAATGTCTTAACATTAATGAAGTCATATAATAAATGCACAGACACATACTAACATTGCTACATGTAATTAGTAACAAAAGTATTTCTTAAAAATAATAATACTCAAAAGACATGTATTATTAATAGTACACCAGCTCCGAAAGGGTTAAAATGAAAATATTTAACATTCACAAATTACAACTTGTAATTAAAATGCAAATATAAATACAATCAGCCAACACTGTTAGAATTTTTACATTGATTTATCAGTACGAGAAAATAAAATCAAAAATATAACTGTTCCTTGTAACATATATGAAGATGCCTTTTAACAGTTATGGGATACTTTTTCAACTTTATACAATTTTCTGATGCCAATCGTTTTATAGTTTTCATTCGTGGCTGCTGTACTATGAATAATACGTGGTTTTTATTGAGTATAATTTTATCTTAATTACTTTTCTTATTATCTGCAAGCAGTAAAAGTAGTACATTTCTATGCATTTTTTATAATGAATTTGTTTTGGAATTTAGTAATAATAATAGTAAAAAAAAAAAAATTAAGTAAATTTTTTTTTTTTTTTTTTTTTTTTTTTTTTTTTTTTGCTTTGTTGGCAATTTTTTAAAATTTTTAACTTGTTTTTCATTTTTAAATTTAAAATGTGGGTTTCTTTTCTGAGCAAGTCATGTGTGATAAATATATATATATATATATATATATTAAGTTGAAATATGATGTTTACCAAATGCTCAAAAACTCATCCTAGACTATTTTCATATGGATATGAACAGTATGTAAAATAACTACTTTTAATAGATTTCAGAGAAGGACATATTCATTAGTAATCTATTCATGTGTTTTAGTTAATATATTTCGATAGCTATTAATTTTAAAGAAAATTTATTTTTCGCATAAGTGAAAAAAAAAATCCCATAAAGGGTTAAAAGACATCTTGAGATGTCCTAAAAGAAATGGTTATATCTTTGATTTTCTTTTCTCGTAGTGATAAAACTGTGTAAAAATTCTAACAGTGTTGGCTGATTGTATTTATATTTGCATTTTAATTACAAGTTGTAATTTTTTAATGTCAAATATATTCGTTTTAACTCTTTTGGAGCTGGTGTACTATTAATAATACATGTCTTTTGAGAATTATTATTTTTCAGAAATACTTTTGTTACTAATTACATGTAGCAATGTTAGTATGTGTCTGTGCATTTATTATATGATTTCATTAATGTTAAGGCATTTAGTAATAATAATAAATATTTGCTTAATTTTCTTTGTATTGCTTGTGATTATTTTATTTTAAATGTATTTCCTTCTTAATTTAAAATAAAAGTTACTTTCCTGAAAGAATTATGTTTAATAAAGCGCTAAAAGTATTAGAAAGTTGTAATGTCACTAACTTGTTGCAATATAATATTTTTAAACCCTCTCCGAAAACTCTTCCTTAGCCTATTGTTACATGAATATGAATTTAATAGTGCAGAAAACAACAACATTCGTTATGTTTCAGACAATGTATATTCATTAAACTCTAATTAATCTATTAAGATAGCTAGTGTCAATATTATTAAAGTAAAAATAATTTTTTCTAAAATTGGAAAAAAAAAATCGGACTCGAAAGGGTTAAAATTAAATAAATTCCATCAACATCATATATATCTCACAATATATTAGAACATCAATTTATATAGACAAACAAATGTATAAAATATCGCTATCCGGTCAAGTTGTTTCAAATAATAAAATAGCCGTGACTATTGAAAAAGGCCATATTTAAAAAAAAAAAAAAAAAAAAAAAAAAAAAAAAAAAAAAAACATTTAATTTTTATAAAGCAACTTGCCTCAATGGAGTTTACTTTTTTGAAAAGGACAATAATAGAATAAAACCATGGTAAAAAAAATTATTTCAAAATGTTGTTGCCGCAAGAAATTATGTCAGTTTGAATATTGGTCAAAAATGACATTTTTCAGACTTTGGCACTCTGTAACTAAAAGCGCATTCAACTTGGCTCAATTATATATACATTTTTTAAAAATGCTAATGCATAGCTTTCAAATGCCACCTCTTTTTTCATGGCAAGTGGAACGCGCAAGCTGTTATAGGGTCTTAAAAAATGAAAAAAAAAACAGCAAAAAGGAATCTTTTTGTGACCGTCTGTGACCTTGCGGCAAAAACTTGCCACGGGTTTTTCACCTATTAAATAAAGTTCAACCCTCTTACATTCCAGATATAAAAAGAATTTGGTGGCAAGTTGTATGCGCAAAGAGTTGTGAGTCATAGCAATATCCATGTCTTAAAAAACGCTTATTTTTTTTCACGACATGATGACCTTTGGGGGGCCATAAAAAGTGAACAACTCAACTTTGGAGCAAAAAATTCTGGATTTGGTCTTTTAACAAAATAAGTAACAACTAATAATTTTTTAGAGAAAATCTGAGATGGCATGAATCACCCCATAATGCTAGGTGTGACACTTTCTCAGATTCTTGCTCTTAATGATTACTTAGATTCTTAGACTTTCAACTTTCAAATAAAGATTCATTAAAAAGTTAATATGGATCAGAATAAAAGAAAGTTAAAATTATCATAACTTTTGAAGCTGTACAATGAAAAGTACATTTATGAAAATATTTCAATATAATTTTATAAAATATTTTCTGAAATCCAAAGGAGCTACTTTCTGATACATGTCTGAATTAATTTCTTTTCGGAAACGCATAAGATTAGAAGGTGTTTTTATTCAGAAACTATGTGATCAAATTTCATTATGCACTTTTTGATACAAGCAATTAAAGAAAATACTGTCAAAGTTAGCGTTTTGAATCGAATTTCTGGAAACGACAGCATGGGAAGGAAGAAAAATGTGCGCTCACATGACATGAATATTTTATATCGCAACAAGTATATACAAGTATCTTATTTACTAAAAATGGAAAATGCTATTCGATTGAAAATCCCTTCAATAGTCAGGCTTGTCAATTTTATACCATTACAGTTAAAAATTGGTCACAAAATGTGTCAAACTTTCGCGTTGTCGAGAAGTAAAATTAAGAACCACAGAGAAGTATATTTTCAAAGTTAAGTATACATAAGTTCTTTATCGCTATCTATATTTTTATAAATCATGTTGTCTGCCCTTCACATCTTCAGAATAATTAAGTCTAGTTCTAGCTCGACTACATGTAAAAAAAAAAATGCAAACCTTACCTCGGCTCGGCTCGAATCTATTAAAAATATATTAAGCCCGGGTCAGACACAAAGTAACTTTTCGGTGCCGATCGCTACACTGTACAACCTTCATTTCTGTATTGATGTTGTCAAACTAGTATCGTCTCGTGACGCACATTTATACTTTTTCCCGTTAAAGCCATATTCATTGAAAATATCTCATATTTTATCGTTACTAAAGAAAACTTTATAATGAGTTGGCAGGCACACTAAAATTTTGTTATCGGCCTAGCCCATATGGCCCGTTCATTTTATTTATTTATTTATTTATTTTGCCAGCCCGACCCATTGAAAAAATTATTCTACTTCTGCCGGCCTGGTGGGGCTTGTGCAGACCTCTAATGTGCACTAACAGGGATATAAATAGAAGAGAGTGGCCAGTCTGTTGAATGGTTGGGGGCGAAAATGCAAATTTATCTGAAACAGAAAGAAAAATCCCAGCACTATTCATTAGGGTGGGTCGAAAAAATCGAATTTTTTCAAATCCACTATTAATAGTATGGAAAAGTTGCCGTTTGTAATTAGAAGGATAACGCAAATTTTCTTTTTGAAATCGGTTAATATCCTTAGGTCGCGCATCGCACTTGAAGTTAGAAAAATTTGACCAAAAATGACGCTTTTTGAAATTAATGATGAAAATAAAAAATATTTCGAGCCTACTTCTAATAGTGCGGAACAGTTTCCTTTTATATCTGAAAAGATAATGCATTTTTTTTTAATCGATTAATATCTTCAGGTGGCCCATCGCACTTGAAGTTCGGAAAAATTGATCAAAAATGACATTTTTTTCTAAATTAATGATGAAAATAAAAAAAATTTCGAAGTTGCTTGTAATAGTACGCTAAAATGACCTTTTTCAATTAAAATGTATTTTTTTTTTTAATCTGTTAATACCTTTAAGTCCCTTTAAGCTAGCGAAATTTTATGAAAATTGACATTGTTTCATATAAAAGATGAAAAATCGTCTACTTTTCACATCTACTTCTAATAACATAAAAATATCCCATCATAGAAACGTAAAATTACGTATTTAAATAATCGTACGTGTACTTAAGTACGTGTAACGTACTTAAAATTGCTTAATAATTTTTTATAATACATTGTTTGTAAATTACGACAAAGTTTAGAAAAGTATATTTTTCAACTATTTTATTTATTAAAGTTAGACATTCATATTGAACAGATTTAGAACATTACTTAATAAAACATTCTGCTAAAAAAGAAAAAAAAATGTTTTACTCAAACAACATTAGGCTATTTGCGTTGTAGTAATTTTAGAGAATATTTATTTTTCTTTCTTGCTTTATCACAGTTAAAGCCTTGTAGTGAGATTTATTATCAAATTTTGGCATTAGTGATCGCGAAAGCAAAGTTGATCTAACATAGCCGTCTCTGCTATTAGAGCCACATACTTTTTCAGAAGCCTCACTCACAAGTTTCACATATCATTCTACCGCTTGTGTGTGTGGCACGGAAACGCCCTTATTGTTTCCACTTCCAAATTCTGAGATAGATTTCGATTCAATAAAAGAGAAAGTTCTCTCTTGGCTGATTCCGTGTAATGTAAGTGGTGAAGTAACTTTGTAGCTCGACCAATCAATTAGTTCGGTATAATCCTGAACACCAAAATTTTTTTGAGTCTCATAAAATCCCTTACAGTTGGCACTTCTGTCACCACTTTCATTGTTTTCAAAATTTATCGTAATCCTAACTCTCGCACTTATACCCTGTCATCTGTAATCATTGCGAATAGCTGATTTTCTGGATGAGCGAAGTAAGCATTAAGTTTAATAACAGGGTCTATAACTTCCTGCAGACTTTTTGATAGGTAGCGCGATGTTGTTATTGTCTTGTGTACATGCTTTGGTCCATATATAATAGAATAATTCTTCTTAATTTCAAACCATACAGGCACGTATGTTTTTATGATGAATAAAACTAACTGCTTCATTTCAGTCCTAGTGTTTTCTGTGGATATATACATACAGTCTGAGAATTCTATCGGCGGTCGTTAGCCATCGGGAATGAGGAATGGGTCCTGGATCTCGGATAGAAAGATCCCCAGGAAGAAGCCGATCGCACAGAATTTGACATTTCAAAAAGATACTTTTGATATTTACTTATGTCATTTGGGTTTTCAACAATCACTATTGATTGATTCAAACTTGATGACAGGTAATCTTTCGCAAACAGGTAGTTGATTGCCTATAGGGCAAGAAAATAATGCTAACCTTTTGCTTTTATCATCAATATATTGAAACAAGTGCCTAAAAGGCAATTCGATGAAATGCAAAAGGTAAATGCACCACTACAAAGGCCTACCTATCTTCATTTCCAAGGTTTGAATAATCCCTTTTTTCAATCCCGCATTGATAGAGAAGACGTCACATCCAACTACAAGGACTTCATCTATGGAGATATTCTTCTGAGACAGATACAGAACGATACTTTCACAAATATTTTTTTCCGGTTTCATTCATAGGCGTTACATTACCAATTTTCAAGTTGGCTCCGGAATTAAAGAAATGTGCCCCTCCCTTTTTGATTATCCATACCATTTTAAATCCATTTTCTCTTGATATAATGTAACTGTTTGTGGTAATCACATGACAAGCCTGAAAACCACCTTCATTGACAGCTCATCTGCGTACTGAGCAAGAGGAACAGAAAAAGATCGGTTCATCAGTTGTTTTTGTAATCAGCCTATGTGAAATTTGATCATATTTTCCAAATTTCAGGTACAATGCGCGACCTAAAGATATTAACAGATTTAAATAGGAAAAAGTTATTTTTTAATTGTAAAAGGTTATACTTTAGCGTACTATTACAAGCAAGTTCGAATTTTTTTTTTTAATTTTTCTCATTAATTCGCAAAAATGTCATTTTTGATCAAATTTTCCGAACTTCCAGTGAGACGGGCGACCTGAAGATATTAACCAATTTCAAAAATATTTTTGCGTTATCTTTTTAGATTTAAAAGAAAACTTTTCCTCACTATTAGAAGTAGGTTTGAAATTTTTTTTAATTTCGTCATTAATTTCAAAAATTGTCATTTTTGTTCAAATTTTCCGAATTTCCAGTGCGATGCGCGACCTAAAGATATTAATCGATTTCAAAATTTTTTTTGCATTATCCTTCTAATTACAAAAGGCAACTTTTCCCCACTATTAATAGTGGATTTGAAAAAAATCGATTTTTTCGACCCACCCTACTATTCATTCATTTCATTTTAATTATTTGGAGAAGAGAGATTCTATTCCACTAGCCCCCTTCCCATCATTTGGTTTGCTGTGATGTCAGTGTGGACTCATAGAGGGGTCATGAAAATGGCTATTTTGCGGTATGACAGAAGAAAAAATTAATGATGTATCTAAAATGAGAGGAAGAAACACTTTCTTCATCTAAGTTTTGGATGTTTTGGAAGGATGGGGGTGTTACCCTATTGCACCACTTTCTCTTGTTTCGTGTCAGTGTGGAATAATATGGGACTACTGAGAACTTTTAATCCACTGTATGATAGAAAAAAAGTACATTTTTTCATAAAAGAAGGAGAAAAAATTCAGCATTTTTTTTACATCACTTTCGAAAATACCAGTGAGGGAGAGGGGTGACCTTGGGCACGCCCATAAATTCAAAACACGAGTAAAAAGTAAATGACGAGTACGAGGAAAATGATTCACAAGTGATAAATTCCCAAGGTACTAGAATATACCTTCCATGTATAAAAATCCTCAAAATATCCTCACGTTAGGGAATTTTAATTGAAAAGTAAAGGAGTTACAGTAAAAAATGAAGAAAATTCAAACTATCATTTAAATACATTTCTTAAAAAATAAGTATGAACTTGAAAGTTGAATCCATGCACAAATATATTAATAAATACACCATGGAGAACAAGCTAAAATATTTTCAAACCTTTATCTAAATTAGCAAAGAAGCCTTGGTATTTTTCGCACAAGCAAATTATAAAAATATGAATTGGGACAGAAATCAGTTTAAAAGTTTTCAATTGTATGGATACTTGAGCTGGATCTATTAACATAATTTACAATATCTCCCGATAAAAGAGTCTTGTAGGTAAAAATAATGCGTCAAAATATTGACAATAAAAGAAGCTTTCAGTTAATATTAAAAAATGAAAATCGATATTTTCACCAATTTCAAAGTACTGTGTCCCCTTACAAAAAGTGTATTGTTATGGAGTTAATAATATAATATAATTAATTATTAAATTTGATTTAACTTTCTATTTTGTCAAAAAATTATCAACAACTCTAAAACAAGGTTGACTTAGTTAAGTTATGAGAAAATAATGGGATTGTAATGATAAGTTTTTAAATCTTTTTTTATTGTTTGCTTTAGTCGTTATTATTTATACTGTATTCATTGGTAATTTGTAATAGTTATTAATGGTTATAAATATAACTATGTATTTTGGGGTCGTTTGTACTATACATTGAACTACTTAAAGTATAGTAAGTTAATGTCTACATTGGTTAAATTATCATTGCAAGTATTGCAACACTTAATATTAATGTAATTTATACATGGAGGATAATAATTAATTCTTTTAAGATGAATATTTTTATAAGTTATTTATGCAAATGGCTATTTATGTTATTAAAATTCTAAGGGGAAAAATACTTTACACGAAATTTTAGAAAATATTGTAATGAAATTTTAATAAATATCAAATTATTTAATTAAAAATTAAAAGAAACAGTTACCAGAATTAAAATTTAGTTTTGTAATGTTTTTGATACATATAGATTTAGCAAATGCAGTTTATCTATTGCTCTTACTGAATTTTAATTTTTGGTAAATATCTGTGTTGCATTGAATTTATTTATGAAAAGCATTAATGTATAGTATTTAGATGTTTAGTTTTGAAAATTTAAATTAAAGCAGGCATTGATAGTTATGTTATTACACATTATCTGTTGTTTATCTTCAAAACGGACAATTTTTAATTTCTAAAATATTAACATACATAACTGACAGAAACTGCAATGCAAATTTCGATATACTTTTCGACTACATACTTGTGCGAAGCAAATATTTTCTTTGCGCCACGATAATTAAAACTGGGCATGGTCTCGAACTCAAATAAAAACAGTTTTTCTTGTTCCAGTCGCTAAAGTTTACTTTCCATACATTTAGATAATATTAGACCGAAATCCGGCAATTTTATTGGCTCTCGATGAACCAATCTTTTTTGTGCGAAAGGGAAAAAAAAATATTTTATAAGTAGATCTGTGCTAATAATCATTTCATCGATTGTACTTTTAGATTTTAATAACTTGATGAGTATCCTACCAGCGATAAGGGGATACTGTGCCTTTGAAACCGTCTCTTTAAATTTGAAGAATACTGTAATATATGCGGTGGCACAATACATAATGCACATAATTTACTTTTTAAAATTAGCTACTATTTTTTAAGGGGTCACAGGAGTCTTACTTTTTACCTGTTTTTGCAATTTAAAAACACGTCTTATTTAATTTTTCACCTATCACTATGAAACATATATTCATAGATTTTTTAACATAGACAATATATATTCTATATAAAGAATGTTTTTTAATATGCGATATCTAAATTTTATTTTATTCCTTTTCATGTTTAATTTTAATTAAATAAATAAATAAACCTGTTCTTTGACGTGCATCAACTGCGCGCAACATTTCTCAAAATCTAATGAAGCAATTTGCATGAAACTTAGTAAATATCTTCCTTTTAAACTAAAGAACAACTTATACTTCAAATTTTGAATTATAATTGAGCTAATTATTTAAAATTAATAATTTTTTCAATAATTTTTTTTCAAAATTTTATAGTTCAAATTCAAATTTTAAATAAAAAAAATAAATATATAGCTTTAAAATAAAGTTTAAGTTCAAGATACATGATTTTTACACCATTGTATATATTTTGGGGGTTCTTTAACCAATAGTTTTGCTATAGTCTTGCGCAAAGAGGATGTAAGTCAAAAATTAATTTAATTATTTTTTCAAATCAAAATTAAAAATTAAAATAAAATTTCAATATAGAATTATTTATTTTAAATAGAAGAGATATTAAGTTGTCTATTGTAAAATTTTTCTGTATTTATTTTTTGACTGTGGAAAAAAAAGTGACATGTTGCATAATTGCACTACGAATTAAAAAGTACGACTCCTGAGACTCCTTAAGGGTGTATTCGAAAAAATGCTTTTCCAGCTTCAACAGCTCGAAATTTTCCGATACAATTTCAGACACATTTTTAAAAGTAGAAACATGAAACTTGCTGAGAGGATTTTTCAAGAGACGTATTAGGTGCTGTGTGATGTCTTTTTACGCTCAATTCATTAGAATTTGAGTTATAAACAATTACCTTGTCAGTATGACCCTTTTTTTCGTTCCCAGATCTCTCGCTTGGAAAAAATCGGTTCGAAATGCCGTTTTTGATTGATTTTTTTGCAATATTTTCAGCATTTATCAAAGAATCGACCATCACAGCACCTTGTGTACTTTCCAAATAAGAGATTTTGAAAGTTTGGTATATTTGAGAGCAAAAATGAATTCAAAAATAAATCGGAAAATAAGCAATTTGAATCGAAATACACCCTTAAATGTGAATATTTTTGCTTCGATTTTCTTTTCCATTATCATTTATTAAAAATATACTACAGAAAACTGTGTATGGATTTGTAGATATATGGGATTACACTTACTATATTTTTTTTCCCTCTCGTGTATAGTAAATAATGAAGAAAATTAAAACTATCAATTTTAATGGTTTTTTTTTTTTTTTTTTTTTTTTTTTTTTTTTAATAAGTGTGAATTTGAATGTTGAATCTATATACAACCATATTAAATACAACATGGAAAACAAGTAAGAATATTTTCAAACTGTTATCCAAATTAGCCTTAGTGTTTTTTGCAAAAGCAAGTTATAAAAATATGAATAGGGAGAAAAATCAGTTTAAAGTTTTCATTTGCATGGATATTTGTGCTGGATCTATTAAAAATTTTACAATATTTCGCGATAAAATAGTCGTGTAGGTAAAAATTAATTACAGAAAATTACAGTAGATTTCATTTAATATTAAAAAATAAAAATCGATATTCTGACCAATTTCAAGGCAATATGTCCCCTTAAAAAACGTGCTGTTATGGAGTTAATAATATAATATAATTAATTGTTAAATTTGTTTTGATTTTTTCGTTTTGTCGAAAAAATATCAACTACTCTAAAACAAGGTTGACTTTATATAAGTAAAGAAAATTATGTGATTGCTATGGTAAATACTTTTTTATTGTTTGCTCGAGATGCGTGCAATCAATATTCAAGTTCTCGCTGCGTAACTCAGGTATGAAATATTTCCTCCTAAAAGAGGAATTCCACCTTTAAAAAAAAAATTTTTTTTTTCATTCTCCGGATTGATGAAAAATGCAAAGAAAATTTTGGAAAGATAATGGAGGGGGGGGGGGGGGGGGGAATTTAGCAGTTGGGCATTTTGTGTAGTCAAACCCTTGGCGTTTGTTCTTAAATTGTTGCGCAAAAGAGACATAAAGTGAAAGGTGAGCTTTTACATATAGAGAAAAAAAAAATATATTAAATGTAAAATCCCATTCATCTAAAAATCCATGCACAGTTTTGTTTAATATATTCTCAATGAATGAATTTGGAAAAGAAAATCAAAGCAAAAATATTCATATTTATGAAGTCTCAGGGGTCTTACTTTTTACCTGCTCATGCAATTCAGCAACACGTCACATTTAACTTTTTTCTAAGTCAAAGCATAAATGCATAAGAATATTTACTTAAAATATTTATTTAAAAATTCTATATTGAAATTTTGTTTTATTTTCTAATTTTTAATTTTGATTAAAAAAAATAATTTTAATTGTTTTTGACTTGCATCCACTTTGCGCAAGTCTGTAGAAAAGTATTAGTTAAAGAGCCCCCCCCCCCCGAAAAAAAAATGATAATGATCCAAAACTAATGTATCTTGAACTTAAACTTTATTTTAAAGCAATTTATTCATTTTTTAAATTTAAATTTTAAACATAAATTATAAAATATTAACCAATTTTCAATGATTAACGCAATTGCAATACAACATTTGAAGTATAATATATTTTATTAATTTAAAAGGAAGATATTTACTAAGTTTCATGCAAATCGTTTCATTAGTTTTTGAGAAATGTTCACGCAGTAGATGCAAAAAACAGGTTTAATTTTTTTATAAAATAAGCATAAAAAGATATAATAAAATTTAACTATAGCATATTAGAAAATATATTTTATATAAAAATATATTGCAAAATCAGGGGACTCCTGAGACACCTTTAAAAAATAGTAGGGATTTTGATAATATAAGTTTGTATCAAAAACATTAAAAACGAAATTTTAATTCTGGTAAATCGTGTATTTATACAGAGGCAAAAATTACAAAATGTTATAGATATGCAGCAAGTAAAAAAAGAAAATAAATAAATAAATAAAGAATTACATCAATTTACGAGCAGCGCAGCAATAAAATAATATATTTAGAAATTATAAAATTAAGAGTATGGCAAAATGGGCGCAAAGTGGAAAAAAATCTAAAAATAGCTGCAATACATCAAATTATCTTACGATAATAATAATTAACATTAATACTATCACTTAATGATTGCGCAACGCAGAATTTCATTATGGAAGTTCAATATATAAATATTTTTATACATACATATGTATATAATAAATTTTTGGAGTATTGTCATGATATATTATTCCTAGTTTTATTATCTAAAGAAATTTATTATCCAAATATAACAGAAAAAAAAACATGTAATGTTCAGATTTCTCTACGGACTACTGAAATTTTCTCGCAGATCACAGGTGGTCCAGACACCGAATCCAGGAAAAAGAATGATCGGGAAAAAAATGACAGAAAAAACAAAAGCGGGAAAAAGTAACACGGAAAAAAAGGTGACCGGGAAAAAAGTGACAAGGAATTGATAAATTTTGAATTTCTCGATAAATAAGTATAATAAAAACTAAAGTGGTAACAAATAACTAAGTTAATATATCATTCTCGTAGGTCAGCGGTTCCCAACCAGTGGAACGCGTACCCTTGGGGATACGTTGCGCGTCGGCTGAGGGTACATGACAATAAGTCTCAAATAAGCAATGGCTTAAATCACAATAAATGCTAGAAATGATAATGTAATTTTTATCGATTTATTAGATGGTTGAAAAAAGATAATTACTAATGAAAAAATTACATAATTATTATAATTTATTGAAATTTATTTATTATTTGTATATAGTATTACATATATTTATTATATTAAATTGATAAGTTTTATAATATTAATGTATTAATTATTAAATTATATGCATATATATTACAATATATAAATATATCATGTAAATATAACTATAAATATAGTATAATTATATTGCATTATACAATATAATGCATAATATTATATTATATCAATATTACCTTAATATATACATAATATGATATAAATATAAAAAATAAATATTATTAAATAAATAAAATAAAATTATTAATAATAAAATAAGATAAATATAATGAAATATTATTATACAATTTAATAATTATAATTTAACAATAATAATAGTAATAATAATAATAGTCTAATAAATAATTAATGTGTAATTTAATATACAATAAAATACATTAAATATAAGATAAATAAGATATATAAATATCTAAATATAATTATAATAAATATATTATGTAAACAATATATTTATATAATATATAAACTATTATAAGTAATTATTATATATTATATGAATATACTAATTGTTATATTATTTATTTATTATTTATTTATACATTTTTATTGACTTACTACGAGTTATTAAAATATTATCATCTTTTAAATAAATTCTTGCTGATGAAACTTATTTTTAGCATTTAATTTTTTGAATTCATACAATTATTTTTATTAATTTACTATCAGTTACTAAAGTATAATTTTTTAATGAATTCTTGTTGGTGAAACAAATTTTTACTTTATACAATTATTTATGTGTACAATTATTTTTATTAATCTACTATCAGTTAATAAAATATATAATCATTTTTAAAATCAATTCTTCTTAATGAAACTAAGTTTAAAATGTAATATCACCAAAGGGTTAATAATTAAAATGAAATATCTATTTTAATGCAATAAATACATCAATAATAACATTTTGTTTTTTGACATTCCCATTATTTATTCTATTAATATCTGAAGATACTAACCCCTCTGATCAGAACATAAAAAATACACTCTTCTTACCACTTTGATTTTTAGCACTTATTTATCGAACAATTTGAATATGTACCAATTCCTTGTCATTTTTTTCCTTGATACCTTCTTCCGATCTCTTTTTCCCGTATCACATTTTTTCCTCTCTTGTTTTTTCTGTCACTATTTTTCCGGTCACTTTTTTTCCCGTTTACCCCACAGACCACCTGTTGAGGAGCTCTAATCAGATAAAATCGGATATCCAATTAGCGCAGCCGCCGCGGCAAACATAGGGCCAGTTACTTTCATAAAATAATTAAATCACTTACCACTTTATTAAACACAAAGAAGACTTGAGTAACCAAAAGGCACCTGACGAAACACAAAGTCATTCCTGTCGAGTTTCGGGAAACGTTTTTCGCTCGCTCCTATAACACTTATAAATTTGAGTGTATGAGAATTTGAATTGCCGGATCTCGGCTTCAAGCGCTTTCATCGGTCAAAAGTCCGAATGCGACTAAAACGACAGACTGACACTGGACATGACGTGACGTCTCGGCTCGGTATAACTCTGCTCCCTGTGGGATTATGGGAATAGGATTTTTTCTTCTACCACTTGGCTGTGAATTTGGCGCTGTTCTTTGAGGTTGCTGTATTTAAGACGAAGCGAAAGTGCTTGCTCTCTTTGGCGAGGCGTAAGTCTGTTTTATATAATTAGTTTGTTCAAATGTTTTATTCTGATTGATGATGGCGATGGCAATTTTTGAATGATCACAATTTAAATGATTTATTATGTTTAAAAGATAAATCACAATTATCAATGCATAATTAATATATATTGCCTGAAACTATTTTATTATTATAATTAACTATTAACATTATATTAATTAATGTATTATATTTAATTAAAAATTAATATGTATTAATTATAGTGCATAATATTAATAATATTATTATACTAATAATAATACTATTATTATTAATTATTAATATTATATTAATTTATATATTATATTTAATTAAATATTACTATCTTTAATAATGCTCTTATATTACTACTAATACTATTATTAACAATAATATATTTATTGCACAGTAAATAATAAATATAAAATATTTTAATGTAATAATATAATAATATATAATTACATTTCATTTTATTATATATATATAGACATCATATAATATATGTACTAACAGTGGCGCCAAATTATAAGGTTCCACGGGGCATGGGCCCACCCAATAACTCAATCTCTCCATCCACTCATTTCACTATTTCAATTCATTTAATTCCTAATATATATATATATATATATATTTAATTATTTAACCGTCGAAATGAAATTTGGTTTTAATAACTTATTCAAAATAGTTTTGTTTGAAAAGTAATAAGGACATAAGCACTGACATGAGCACTAAAAAGATCCCTTCAGTGGATGCATAGTTTAAACTTTTTTTTTTTTTTTTTAATGTCTTGAATAAATAAAGCACTTAAGTGTCTAAAGTGGTTGCTTTTCTTGTCATTTAGATTTTTGTACTTTCAAAAATTAGCAATTTCAATGTTATTTAAAGTAAAAAATAATGCATGTATTTATAAAAAAGAACTTATAAGAATATGATTTAATTAAAATTATTTAAAAAATTACAATAAATATAATAATTTAAAATGTTGCTTAGACAAAACATAATTTAATTTCTTATTATCATCTTTAATGTTTCGCTTCTCCCGTTTCTCGACACACATACATACTAAGGAAAAAAACATATGTGTTAATTTATTCAGAATTTTTTAAGCACACACAATATTTTTGAAAAGTTGGCACTACTGTATACTAATATAGTGTAATATATACTATAACAATATATATATGTATATATATATATATAATATATATTTATAAATAAAAATTAAAAATATTATGTATAGTTATATTTATTTATATTTTATGTTTATACATAATATACATTATATAATATAACGGAAAGAACCGAAAACAAGTTCGCTTTAGCAGACAGGAAATTCTATACATTTTAAGAATTTTTGGTAACTGGAATTTGGAACTTTTGTGAAAAATATAGAAAAATAGAGAAGCGTATTTTTAGGGGGGGGGGGGCGTACATTTTTGGAATTTGTGGAGTTTTAGAAATTGCAAAATAAAATAATATCTAATTAACATTTTCGGTTTTAAAATTCTGTTCCATAGAAGCTAAGTAGCTTCCATTATAAAAAATAATAAATTAATGGAAAATATTTACATAAAATTATTAAATTAGATATCAAAGAAATGTGAATAATTAATTATTTATTAAAAATTATATTTTACTAACATTTTTGGAATTTATGGAATTTTACAGGAGTTTTACAATTGGCAAAATAAAATAAGATCTAGTTAACATTTTTCCGTTTTAAAATTCTCTTCCATAAAAGCTAAGTAGCTTCCATTGATAAAAATAATAAATTAGCGAAAAATGTTTACACGCTGTAAAAAAAAAAAAAAAAAAAAAAAAAAAAAAAAAAAAAAAAAAAAAAAAAATGAAATTTTACAGAAAAGAATTGTATTTTTTGCAGTAAAAACTGTTCTAAAGAAACACGGTATTTTTCTGTAAAAGAAACTGAATTTCGTAATTTTTACCATAAAAAGCTGTATCGTTTACAGATAAAATGTGTTTTAATGAAACATTATACAGATATTTCAGTAAGTTAAACGGTTTTAAACTTGCGCCAAAATTGACAGTTTTTCCTGTGAATTTGAGAGATTTTTTGACAATGCATAAAATTATTAAATTAGATATCAAAGAAATATGAATAAAAATTATAAATCTTAATTAAAATATCTATTAAATCTTAGCGGATAAAAATCAAGGAAAATATTTATAGTATAGTTCGAAAGGAATAATCTTTCCAAAGGCCCGGTAGCTTAACAGGTAAAAGCATTGGCCTTGTAAGCGAAGTATCTGGGTTCGACTCCCGGCCTGGGCAATTTTTCGCTCAGTTGGAAATTATTCAATTCGTGTGATTACTTTACCAATCAGTTAGATTGTGTTGAAAATAATAGTATATCTTCGTACCCATTGTCATATGGAGGTCCATTACCTGCGGTCTATTCTGTTAAACTGTCTAAATGACAGACCAGATGCTATGACCAATAAGGTTATCTGAGCGAAAAATCCCAGCTGGCTGTCGCCCCGATAGCTTAACAGGTAAAGCATTGGCATTGTAAGCCAAGTATCTGGGTTCGACTTCCGGCCTGGGCAATTTTCCGCTCAGTTAGAAATTATTCGATTCGTGTGATTACTTTACCAATCAGTTATATTGTGTTGAAAATAATAGTATAACAAGAATTTATTTTAAAAATGATAATATTTTATTATCCGACATTACAGACGCTAATGTCATGTACCTCTAGCAAACTCGCTACGTATCCCCAAGGCTACACGTACCCCTGTTTGGGAACTGCTGGCCATCAGAATGATACAAATGAGACATTTGTTACCACTTTAGTTTTTATATTTTTCGATAAATTCAATATTGTCAACTCCTTGTCACTTTTTTTCGGGTCATTTTTTGTGCTCTTGTTTTTCCGGTCATTTTTTTCCCAGATTCTAGAAAACATCCCGAAAAAACGTTATCGTTTAAAGCCGTGATAGATTCGGAGTTTGTAGACCCCTCACCCATCCCCCACAGAAGAACAAGGGAGAATGAATTAAAAAAAATACATAAATTTATATTACTAGCAAAAGCCATGCTTTGTTTGGATTCGCAAAGCATTATATTATAAAACAGATATTTGAAAGTAACAATATTTTTTTTTATTATTATTATTTTTGCATCTTTATTAAACAAAAACGTTATTTTATGTTTTGGCGCATTTTAATTTTTTATTTATGATGTAAAACTGGCATAAGATATTTTCGAAGCAAACTTTTACAAATTTTTTTTTAATTTTCAACTAAAAGCTCTTTTAAAGATGTTTTTACAATTTCAAGTAGCCACTGGTGTTTTTTAATTGTTTGAAATATGCATGTTTCCAATCTTTGTAATCAACATCCGATAATCTTTGATAGCTATTTTAGAATAATATATTTGAAGAAAGCTTGAAGAAAGTTACTTCTTCAAAATCCTATTTTCTGGAAAAAACATTTGAAATCTGCTTTCGTTGATACTATGAATTTTCAACTGTAAAACATTTTATTTTAATTTCTTCATTTTTATACATGTTAGCGTATGAGAATTGCTGTAATTCTCTCCGCGTGGGAGAACTTTTTACTTTCTGCGAATGGCAACTCAATTAATGGAATTACCTTTTAACGAAGCGCTCTCTCATTCTCGCAGTGACGTTTTCACGAATAATTATTGTTGTGTTTGCGAACTTATTAAAGTCTTATTTTTCTATTAAAATCCTTCTGATTAATGAGTCGATATTATTTAGCCACAATACGACCTTCGCAAAAATATTTATAAAGAGCTTGAACGAACAACTTCACGCAGATCTTTTAATTTTTCGTTTATATAACAAATTTAAGAATTAATTTTATTTGTTTACAATTACTTTGTTGCCAGTTTACAAAAAAAAAAAAAAAAAAAAAAAAAAAAAAAAAAAAAATCCATAATACAATTCTTTTAAAATGTTTAAGTGTCATCTGTGCAAATGATTTTGCGGGATAATGAAAACATGTTTTATTTAATAAATTAATCATGATTCTATCTATAATTATTTACTCCATGATTTATATTTTTTTTTCTGAAAATGTACGCGTTTCATTTTTTATTTATTTGCTAAAATGCGTCCGTATTGGAAATGCATGTAAAATAAATTAATTAAAATAATAATTTTTTTAACGTTTTACTGTAAAAAAAATTATATTCTGCAAACCTACAGATCATAATTTATTTTTGTGTTTGAAGTTAAAATATTGAATAGTTTTTTTGTAAAGCGTACGACAAATTGTAATTTGAGTGGACTAGTAAAGGATTCGCTTCGCTCATCCTAATTATGAGTTAATAAAATATTATCATTTTTTAAATAAATTTTTGTTAATTATTATAATTTTTTATTTTTAATATTTAATTATATTTATTTATACATTTATTTTTAATTTTATTTATATATAATCTTATATTTAATTTATGTTTATGTTTTATTAATTTATCATTTATTTATTATAAATTATTTATCACTTATTCAATATTATTAATTAGTCATTTATCAATTTATTAATTAGTTATTATTATTATTATTTTATTTATAATTTGTTTATTGTTATTATATTATATAAATTTATCAATTGCTATATATTGTATTATAAATTATATAAATATAAAATAAAATATTAATATGTAATTGTATAAAAATAATTATTATTATACATAATTAAAATTATAAATAATCAAATTATAAATAATATTAAAAAATAAATATAAGAGATATAGATTCGGAGTTTGTACCTCCCTCCCCCCCCCCCACACACACACCACAAAATAACAAAGGAGATTAAATTAAAAAAAAAAAAAAACTTTAAGTAGCTAGTGTTTGTATTCCAATTCTTCCTAACTTAGAAAAAATTTTCATAGAGGCAATAACAGGTTTCGATATCCTCATCTCAGTCCCAAGAAAGCAAGGACGCTCAAATTTCAAAAAATTATCTCAATCTAGTGTTTATACTCCAAGATTAACCATATGTATTATTATTAGACGCATTTAAATGTGTGATTTGTAAAAAGGTGCGCGTTTTCCGCCTACCAAAATGAATATGTGTTGCGCATATATTAATAAAGTTATCCTGTTAGTAATATGCTATTAGTATTACTGTGCTACTAGTATAATTAGTAATAAAATTGTGCTATAATTAAAGCTTTTTAATAAATTAGCATTAAATTATTCGAATATAGAAAATCACATCAAATTGTTTAAATTTTTAAACACACAAATAATATAAAATCTTTTTTTTTAATTTAAAATTAAAAATTATTCTAATTAATATATATTTTAATATAAGTTAATTTTAAGCCTAAAATTTAGTGGAATTAAATCATGGTTGCAAATTAAAATACAATGAACAACTGTAAGAAAAATTAAAGACTGAGCATAACAGTGTTTTCATACTCCGCTATATTCGTCTGTATTGTTTATTTTCAGAAAAAAAAATAAAATAAATAAAAAAATATATTCTATGGTGTTCAGCTTAAATTTTGACTTAATGTTAAATTAAACACTGTATTCAAATTTAATTATGATTAATAATAATAAGGAACATTATAAATTCAGCATTTTTTCGTATTCTAGTACGATTGTAATTGCTTTTTAAAATTTTTTTAAAAGTCAAAGAAGAAAAAGAAAGACAGAAGAAAAGAGAAGAAAAGAAATGAATAAAATGATAATGTAAAATATAACGTATATTCTTTCAAGGACAAACTCCCCCACCAAACGAGAAACCAAATATCTGTGAAGGATCCCCCCCCCCCCCTTTCAAACAGCGTGAGTATGAGCACCACCTATGATCTACAATCTGAGCGCCTTGGCTGAACTTATTCACGGTACGGCAGATGATGTTGGCGTTGGAGAGAGGAGACGGCGGTAATTACCGGTCTGTTTCGGGTGATAAAATTGCGGTGTTTATGTATAGGTTTAATACGGGAGTTATCCCCAAGAAAGCTTCCTAAAGAAAGTTCTGTTATTGAAAGGTTGGACTATTAATGATTTAGATGACGATTTACTTAGTTGTTTTAACTATTGTGGCCAGTTACTTGAGGCAAAAAAGCCTACTTTGATCATCGAGTTGATCTAGACAATTACGACAAAAATGAAAGTAAGTATGAGTTCAGTAAAAGACTAAAGAAAACCAGACGAAATAAGATAAAAACTGAGAAAACCAATTCTGTTTCCGTGGGACTGGGGGTTCCAAATTAAAACAAGTTGGAAATTGCACGTGAATGTAGCAAATGAGGTGCGTTCGTACGATAACGAAGTTTTAAAAATATTCAGATCTTGCTGATATAGTAGAGCGTAAATTCGGATACAGTATAATAGTCGAAATCTTTGTGTTTCTGTAAATATGCTGGAAGTAATATTTATTACATCTCAGCAACGTATATCTTATTCATAAAATGTGAAATAGTTGAATATAATTAAAACACGCCCCAAACAATGTTTCCCCGTATAGCATTATGTAGTGGAATACTTTTGTGTAATTTAATAAGAAAAATTCTTTGCATCACAGATTGTACAGAATGCATATTTCAGTATATATTTCATAAATTCATGCCAATTCTATTATGTCGAATGAGTGTAACATCATTAAAATGCATTTGAAACTTTTTTTCCATTGACCGTAATGTAATGGAATACTTTTGATTATCCCTGTAAATGATCTATGCATCCGACTTTCATAACATTTGAAATGACTCGACAAAAATTACGTAATAATTATATGTTTTAAATTTCAAACGATTAAAATGCATTTGAAACTCCCCCCCCCCCCCCATTGACCGTAATGTAACGGAGTCCTTTTGATTGTCCCTGTAATTGATCTATCCATCCGATTGTCATAGAATTTGAAATGACTCGACAAAATTATGTTATAATTATGTATTTTAAATTTCAAATGATTCGGTTGGGTAGTTTTAGGTAGGTTGTAGTAGACGGACAAACAGACGGACGGACTGAGCGACAACAATAGGTGCTATAAATTTACATGATTACGAAAGCACCTAAAAAAGCGAGATATTTAGCCAATACCAGTGCAAAAAGTAAGTTTGGCTCGGATATGGAGGATACGGAAGACTCTATCTGTAGTTAGCTCCAGAGGTGGAGCCACTAGTGAGGTTGTCGAGAGCGATGTTAACGAACCCATGGAGATTAATCACATTGTTAAATCTAATTCAGAAGTTAAAATAGATGAAAAATATCCTTTCTAAACATCTTATGGTCTCGGATATTGAGGATGTAACTGACTTTACAAAACTAATCGAAATGCACCATTGAAGCCTTTAAGATTAAGGAAAAAATCATTAACTTCTTAAAAGAGCTTAAATATCAATTTTACCTGATATCAGTTGTACCTGATTTAGTCTCTCCTATTAAAGCCGTACTTAGAGGTCTTCCGAAAAGTATTACTCCAAAAAAAATTCTTAATGAGCTTAACCCCTTGGGGATGAGCGACACATATACGTGCCACAAATAGGCTTAAGAATCCTTGTTTATTCCCAACACTAAAATTATACTGCAAAATTTGCCTTATTCAATCGGAGCATTTCAAAGCCGGTGACAAAACATTTAAAATTTCGTAAAAGGCTCCCGTCGCGAAGGGGTTAAAAAAAACACAAAATCTGGTCAAGTGAAAACTGGTCAAAAGTACTATTTTTCCAACAATCGAATTTCACACTTTTTTGGGAATGACGGAAAACACTACGTACGGTGAACTAACAACAAAATATATGAATCGACCTGTGTTATTCCTACAATGGAGCATCGTGGAGGGCACGTTATGCTGTGGGGAGTATTTTCTTCAAAAAGGTTCAGTTCGTTATTTGAAATCCACGGCAAGATGAATGATGCAATGTATAAGGATATCTTGCAAGATTATTTGCTGCTTCATTAGAGGAAAAATAAGTGGTCACAACTAATTGTTTTAAATGATAACGATTTAAAGAATGCATGCAAGCCTTTACAAGCAATGGCTTTCGCCCCAAAAAATCGCTTTTGAAATGGCCAACCCAAACGCCCGACATGAATCCAATAGAAAATCTTTGGAAAAAGATTTGGTAAACGTGTTCGGAACTATAAATATTCCTATACAGGCCCGTAGTTAAGGGGGCGCTATGGGTGGCTCAGCCCCCCCCCCTAAAATATTTTCAGCCCCCCATGAGAAAGATTCCAAGGTCACTCAATGAATTTCTGTTCCAAAAATCCAAATGAAATTCTGTTCAAAAATCTAATTTCGTTTTGAGACCCTTTCACAGTTTTTCAGAATTACTAAATTGTATCTAAAATAAGTGTTTCAACACTCCCTCATTCTATTTGTACATCTGAAACTAACATGGAATTTTGTTTTGCACCAGTTATACACTCAAAATTTTCATCATCCTATATTTTTCTTAGCATAAAATGAAGTTATTATAACAGTTTGATAAGAAACATAGTACCTACAATGTGAATATGCACTAACTTATCTTTCTGCATCACAGAGAGGAAAAAAAATTCTGACCCCCCCCCCCTATCGTTCATTTCTGGCTACGGCCCTGTTCCTATACAGCCGAAATTTCCAAAATGGTGCAAGAAATGTGAAAAAACACACCATGGACAATCTTTAACGCCTTGGGGAAGAGCGATATGTATACGTGCCGCAAAAAGGCTTAAGAGTCCTTATTTTTACCCACCAGTAAAAATTTACAGTGAAATTTGCCTTATTTAATCAGAGCATTTTCTCGATTCAATGAGGCACACATTTCTGTTTTTAAAAACAGGTGACAAAACATTAAAAATTTCGTAAAAGGCTCCCGTCGCGAAGGGGTTAATGCACTCGGATTGGACGCTACTAAAGCAACACAAATGACCAGTAGAAAAGATGGAAGACAGCTTTCTTTATTTCTGATTAATTTAGCAAGGAATGAAAACTCTAAGAAAATTTTTGACCTAAAGTCCCTTTTTGGAATCCTAATTAATGTCGAAAGATGTAGGGCACCTAAAAAAGCTGTACAATGCTGGAATTGCCAGCTGTTTTTTTCACATCTCAAAATATTATAATTTAAAATCTAAATGCGTAGGATGTGGAGACATCCAGGAATCTCTAAATTGCCCAAGCATAATTATTGAGAAAAAAGAGGACTTGCCCCATCCGACCTGTTTTAATTGCGGCAAGCAGCACCCGTACTCGTACAAAGGCTGCAAAAAATATCCCCTAAAACCTCAATACAGGAAATCTTACGCCGAAGTGAGGGGGGGGGGGGAAAGAAAAATCAACTAATCAACCTGATCAGAAAAAAAATTGCATAGCAAAACCTAAAGACGGAATTACCAGCCCCGCAGCAACTGTATTTAATTAATGAAATTCAAAACGGCTTTAACTAATTTATGGAAATTCTAGAAAGAAATATAACTGAGCTTCAAATTAACTCTTTTACTGAACTTGCGTATTACTTCGACAACATTTATGAAAATATCATTGCGTAAAATGATATAGGTAAAAAAACGCTTGCTTTTATGGATGGAATATCCAATTGTGCAAAATCCAAAAAAAGATAATAAAAATTAGGAAAAAAAAAGTGTTTAATTAGTTTTGAAATTGCTTTTGTCAGGAAAATTATTTTTAAAGTATGGTAAATTTTATGTGTAAATGAAAAGGGCGTTTTTTGTTTTCTGTGCCTTGCCTCCGCTACATCGCTTTCATGTCTGAACGACCGACAATACCTGTTCTAGTCACTTAACATGCACTCAGGGAGTTAGTAGTACCGGAGGGAAAGGCTTAACGGCTCCGACCAATTAGATATCAGCTCTATATGCTCTTCCACCATCTCATCATTTTCGCATCGCACTTTTATGTTATATCACTCTTTTATGAGCACGATAACTTTCATATTTCTGCTCATTTCACTGATACATAAAATCAAGGGCATAAAATCTTGGTAAAGTTCTTTAATTGGCAAAATCAAACCAAGAGGGTGGAAATAGAGGAGGGTTTTGTGAAAATTGAAAAAATCCCATTAAATCTTAATATATGGATATATGGAATCAGTTTAAAGTTATTATTACTTCTAAACTAATGTCCAAAAACTTGCGTACGACAAATTTTTGATAAAATTAAAAATTGGGATCAAAATGCGAACAAAAATGAAGTTTGAGGGGGGGGGGGGGGGATTTATAACTCAATTCTTCAGGTATCAAATCTAATTAAATTTACTATAAATTTTCGTAATTTCATCTACAAGTTTTATACTGACAAGGTTTTTATAGGACCAACTGTTACCGCAAAATAATAAATAAATAAACAAAATTGGAGTTGAAGAAGAAAAAAAAACATTACTTCGTCAGTTCACAAGATATCGAACTCGCATGAATTTATTAAAAATCTTCTTAATATTATCTACAACAGCGGTTCCGAATCTATGAGTCGCGACCCACTGGTGGGCAACGGCAGTTGTTTTGGTAGGTCGCGGAAAAATCGAGGTTTGTCATCAAAATATATCTTTTATTTCATCTATTTAAAAATATATGACAATTTCAACAGGAAGTATCTAATTTACTGTAAAGTTATGTTTTCATAGTAATTAAATGTATTTTTATGTATCGTTGTAGTTTGTGAATTGTTTTAATTGCTATTCACTTAATCACATTGAGATTACCGATTCTTGTTTTGTTGATAATGTATCTTCCGTCCAAAAATGTGCGCAAAAATGTGCTTTTCGTAGGATAGGATAGTCGAACGTACAGAGATTGTACAAAAATTGCTATATACACTGCTCAAAACAATTAAAGGATATTGCAGTTTTAGGTGGATTTTGTATCTGGGAAACTTTTTAGCTGATTGATACATGGTCGACAGACATAGTAGGTTATATGAGAATAAATTACACATGTTTGGCAGAAAAAATGCATTTTATTGCGCATGAGTGTACAAAAGAAAAAAAAAACACAATTTGTGCATATGAGAAAAAAAGAATAAGAAAAAGTTTTTTCTTCAAAGAAAATCATTTTCAGTAGGGGATGTGGTTTCCAAGGACGGCCAGCAACGTAGAACACCTTTGAGGCATGGACTCAATGAGGCTATTAATGACGAGTTGGGGTATTCTGCCCCACTCTTCCAGAAGAGCTCTTTCCAGTTCTTGGAGAGTTTGGGGGGGGGGGGGGTTGTTGGAGGCCAGAAACTCGTCTTCCTAGAGCGTCCCAAACGTGCTCGATTGGATTCATGTCTGGAGAACATGCTGGCCATTCCATTCGAACGATTCCTTCCTCGAAAAGGAAATCCTCCACCAGGTTTGCACGATGTGACCTGCAGTTATCGTTCATTAAAATGAAGTTATCTCCGATTGCTGCAGCGTAAGGGACTACAATAGGTCTGAGGATTTCATCTCTATATCGGCGACCAGTCAGAGCTCCATCTCGAATGATGTAGAGGTCAGTGTGCCCGTCAATGGAGATGCCACCATACACCAACACTCCTCCACCGCCAAATCTGACACTTTCGTGCACGAACGCAGGATTATTCCTACTGCCACGATCCCTCCAGATGAAAATACGCTTATTATCCGGATGCACAGAAAAACGGGACTCGTCAGAAAACAGAATATTGCTCCATTCATTTCTCCTCCAGTTGACATGCTCGGTTGCCCACTCCCTGCGGTCGCGACGATGCCTTGATGTTAATCTAACACATACCATCGGTCGGCGAGCATACAGACCTACCGCATGGAGCCTGTTTCGGACAGTCTGAGTTGAAATCGTGGTGCCTGTAGCCGAGCGAAGGTGTTGTTGGAGAAGAGTAGCGTTCATTTTTCGGTGTCTCCGAGCTGTTAACGCTAAATACCGATCTTCATTGGGCGTTGTTGCCCGTCTACGACCTTGCCCTGTTCTTCGGCCATCACATCCACTCTCCAAAAAACAGTTCCATATCCTGGAAATGACACTTTGTGACACTCCAATGGCTTGCGCTACTTCGGCTTGAGTTTGGCCCCCTTCTAACCTACCAACAATTCTCCAAGCTTCTGAATCTGTCAAATGACTTCGCTGAGACATCGTACTCATCGAAACAAAGCAATCACTGAATGCCGATCATCCTTGTCTTCATTCTCTTTTATCCAGTTGAAAGTCAAATTTCATTCGCTGCCGCTGAAGCGACGTTTTTGACGTCGAACTCAAAATTTGCATACTCCACAGTTTGAAAACCAGAAAAATTTGCATTTGTGATTCTCCTCTTCTATTTTCGGCAAAAAAAAATTCGTTTATATCTTTATTTTATATAAAACTTCAAATATCCTTTAATTGTTTTAAGCAGTGTACTTATATACAACTTTTTCTTGGGTGGATCACGAATTTTTTTTTTTTCTTTTTTACTGATTTTTTTTTTTTTTTTTTTTTCCACAGAAATGTGGATCGCGTACTAAGAACGTTTGGGAAACGCTAATCTAGAACATTTTTATTGACAAGTGTTTAATAGGAACAATTCTTTGAGCAAAAATAAAAATACACAGCGATTGAAGAAAAAAATATTTTATCAAGAGTGTACTTAAATCAAAATTGTTTATTTTTTGACTCATTTTGAAATTCATTTTTGCTCTCAAACCTATCCAATTGTCACGTTCTCTTATTCAGAAATTACAAAATATGAAGTAATGGTCTATTTTTTGTTTGCGACAGAATATATTTCAAAAAAAGATGTCAAATCAGGCATTTTAAACCGAAATTCTCGAAGTGATTGGAAGATAAATACATTGTCTTACTGAGAAAATAATTGTTTACAAATCAAATTCAAATTAATTGAACAGAAAAAAAAGGACAGATCACTTTTTTATGATTCTGAAAATGCGTCAGAAAATTCAGAGTTGTTAAGCATGGAAAAAAATATATTTTTTTAATACCGCCTTAACATAATTCTGATAAAATAGCTATTATCTATAAAAATGAAATTAAATCTCGTCAAGAGCTGCCAGATGAAATTGCTAAACCGGATTTGACTCTAATCACAATTTAGTTTTATTGGTGAAATTACTTCTCAACTTCGAAAACTACTTACGTCTGTATAGTCCAAACCGTCAGGGATATATATAGGTTCTATATATACATATATATATATTTAATCATAGAAGCAAACATATTTTGAGAAACTACAAAAAATGATACATGAACGTAACAAGACGTCGCATGTGAAGTGGTTAACTGTGTAACATAAGATAAATTGCAACAAATGCACTTGTTACATTTAGAAATATCCGGTTATATCACATCATCTGAAAATACTGATTTTGAATTAACTTTCAACGAAAGAGCAAAACATAAATTTCTTTTTTTATTATTTGGAAAGTTTAAAAGATAAAACATAGAAAGTTTTTAATGTAATAAGTGCGATTTCATAAATGTTGTTTTCGTATATAATTAGGAACAACATAATAAGTAATTAATTGAAAGAAGAATTATAAAGGAAAAAAAAACGCATGGGTATAAAAAGCAAAGAGCAATAAAGATCTGCATAAAAAGAAAGAATGGCGAATCTTTCTGATGATCTATGAATGATGAATCTCATTCTGATGAATCTGATGATATATGACTATCATCTTTTTTCCCTTATCTTTCATATCAATGTTGAATTCAGACATTTTTTTTCTTCCAAGAGGGGTTTAGTGGATCCGGGGGGAGGGGTGGGACATTATAGAGTTCCGGAAAGGAAACTGCACTTTTTTACCTTTGAAAACACTCAATCTAAAACCCCCGGGCCACCTCCTGAAATGGACACTGTTCGATATAGTCAATTAAAAGTTGCAATTAACTTTTTAGGGTCTCGTACATCTAACGAAACCCTATTCGTCTCTGTCCTCTGCCTGTCTGTCACAGTGTCCGTACACAAAAACTGTGTCAGTCACAAAAACTGTGTCAAATTTTGTGTTCATACAGCCTCTTATCACGCAACAAATCATAAAATTTTGAAAAAAGACTATTAGTTTTAAAAATATTTTTTTTAATATCATCAGTTCATTTTTTCTTTTTTTTTCTTCTGATTGCTGCACGCAAGTTTAAATAACTATAAAAATTATTTTGTATGTAACATAAATTAATAGATTAATCAAAGAACGTGAAAAATGCGCTTATTTTTCCCCCTTTTTTCCTTTGCTTTTAACAGAAATAGAGTACTCATGTTGCCACAATAAGAAAAACGGTATTAAAACCTACAAAAAATTAATATTTCAAAAATAAATTAAGATACAGTTTTCAAATAAATTGCATTTCAAAGGATATTTTTTCCCTATACGACGGTGTAAAAATTTAAAATGTGTGATGTTTAGAAGTTTAGAAATTTCCAGCAGTGAAAATTGCAAAACCGAAATTGAATTTCGAATTTCAAAATGTTGCCATTGGCAAAATGATGTATGCGTTAGCACAGATACGTTTGGTCTTTATAATAGATAGATAGATAATTTGATTTGAACATTTTAAATTTGAATAAAATAAATAACTTTTTTATACTTATTTAAAAATTAAATTTGTTGGTTCTCCTATTTTTGTAAGAATTTAATAATTATAAATTAACTG
>OZ025299.1:22640369-22664369 GCA_964019185.1 Maratus speculifer
AAAGAAATATTAAACGAAACCCTCAGTGTGATCTACGTTCACACTGGCAAATCAGTGGGCAAGTGGCAACACTTACCCACTTTTATTAACTAAGGAGTTAACTAAAACTATCAACTGAGTCACAGATTATTGACTGTTATTTAATTTTTAAACAATGACTAATACTTAATTTTAAACTTAGAAATAATTATATTTATCAGTACTAGAAAAGACTGATGTATAACGTAAAGACATTTCTTGTGCAATTAAATGACTTATTGTGCAATTTAAAGCCCATTAAATGCAATTATGACGTTTAAGATGGAAATAAGAATAGTTACATAATTATAAAATAATTTTTTTTTTATTGTGTTAAAACGCTGAAATTTTTTGTGATGGTTAACTATATCATTTGTATTATTTGTAAACAAAATCACATGATAAAACTTCTCATTTTTATTTTTTTGTTTATTTATTTATTTATTTTATGTGGTAATTGAAAATTGTTATAACTCAAAATATTACTTGTAGAATTTCAAAACTTTTTCGTTTAAATAAAAAAACATATAAGTTTTAATACTGATTCAGTATATTTTTTAATATTAATTTAAATAAAAATTAAAGAATATTTAAAGCGAAAATTTGGAAAAATATATGCAACTTTAAAAATATATTTATATTTAAAACTTAAAAGTAAATATTTCTTTCAAACTTGGAGAATCAAAATTAAAGTATAGCAATTTAAAAATATGTGTTGCATGTTTGAGAAATAACTTTAACTGTTCGAGAAATTAAATACGAGAAATGGTGAAAAAAACCCATCATAAAGAAAAACGCATTTTCACAAAAAATAGTTACCACGACAACTGTTGCGTCAAAGATAGAATTTGAAAACATACAGAAACGAAAAAAATAATCTTTTTTTCTTATTGAAATTAGGATAGAAACATGATTTAAATGTTATTTAAAGCATAAAAAATCATGCAGTGATTTTTTTTTTTTTTTTTTTTTTTTTTTTTTTTTTTTTTTTATATATATATATAAACTTTGAAGATTTTTGTTTCCCGAACCCCCTTTAATAGGAAAATTTTAATGCTGTACTCCTTTTATAAATAAAGCAATATTTGTTTAGAAATTTCATGCTTTAACTGTAAAAGTATAAAAATATTACAAGCATACAGTCGTCGTTAATACCTCTTAAAGCGTGAATATCGAATTTATCAGAAGAAAAGACGATTAATCTACATATGAAGGAAGTTTTAAATTGGATGAAGAGTGAATTACATTATTAATATTAAAAGACAAAAACTTTCTTAATTAGGTAAACAGAAGTACATATGAACCAACCCCGATTATGGCTTGGCAAACTTTCGTTACTTTTTAAAAATTCAATTTTTGTCTTATTTAATCTCAGAATGCGATTAAAAAAGAGGAAATTTTCTTGTTTGAAAAAAAGTGGTGGACATTTGCCTAGACGGATTCAATCCCATATTTACCCTCTTCAGACCCGAAGATAAAATGACATTGCATTCACACATTGATCGATTTTGCACGAACAAAATTACATTGCGATAAAATAACATTGCAATCACACATTGATCGATTTTGCACAAACAAAGTGACATTCTAATCCTTCGGATTCGAATTTTTTCTCAAATTTGAGATAAAAATTACTTTTACGTTAATAATGTTAATACTAGCTATCTAAATAAATTTACTGAAATCTAACAAATATGTCATTCGAATTGAATATTTTTCAACTGAGCGAAAAATTGCCGAGGCCGGGAATCGAATCCAGATATTTCGCTTACAAGGCCACTGTTTACCTGTTAAGCTAACTGGGCAGCAGCCGGCTGGAATTTTTCGCTCGGATAACCTTATTGGTCATAACATCTGATCTGTCATTGAGACAGCTCGGCAGAATAAACCGCAGGTAATGAAACTCCATATAAAGATGGATAGGTAGATATATTATTATTTTAACGCAATCAAACTGATTGGTAAATTTATCATACGAATTGAATATTTTCCAACTGAGCGAAAAATTGGCCAGGCCGGGAATCGAACCCAGATATTTCACTTACAGGGCGAATGCTTTACCCATTCAGATAATTGGGCGACAGCCGGCTGGGATTTTTCGCTAAGATAACCTTTCGCTTAGTTGGAAAATATTTAATTCGTATGTTAAATTTATCAATCAGTTTGATTGTGTTAAAATAATAATATAAATATGTCATTGTCTGAAATAAAGAAGTTCAAATGTTACATAAGCATATTTTTGTCTATTTGTAAAGCCCCCCTTGTAACTGAAAATAAGCAAATGCAAGATCTACTTCCCTTTTCTTAAGTAAGATTCTATGACATTCTAACATCAAAACTGTTTGCCATAAAAAAATTAAATTTAGCGATAAATTACAATATTAATCAAGCAAATTTATATAAATTGACATACAGGGGTTGTTGTATCGAACGAAAACAACATCGGTTTTATGTATATTTTTTATTATATTGAACATTTATAGAATATAAAATAAATTAATATATCGTATCAAAGAAAAGAAAAAGATATAACAGGCCATAACATATTTAGGCACATAACTAAAAAAATTAACTAGAGTCATAGGAATATTATGTGTTCCGTGTTCACATTTGTACTCTAATGTCCAAGATTTTTGAATCCATCTTTGTGCATTGTCTATTATGTTTTCAATATAGTGGTGGACTAGGATTGTTCCTCGTTTCCAGTTCTTGCTCACTCAACACCTTTTTTTCTAAAATGAGTCAACATCTGTAAAGCATTCATCGAAATCATGCTTTTTTGCATTTTTGTAGTTAAACAATTGCTGTTTTGTTGTCTAATGTAAAAATTCTCATAATCCCCCTCTCCCCCTTGTCAACAAAAATAAGCAGACACTGGATCCCCCTTTCCGTCTCCGCTACACTCTAAAAAATAAATGTGTAAATTGGCTAATTTTACACACACATATGTGTAATTTTCTAAAATTACACACTTGTAATACAATTTACACATTTTTTTTCAAAAAAAAAAAAAATGCCTGTTTTTGTGTGTTTTTCTTCTGAATTTAAGTGTGTAATTTGTTATCACATGATAAACTCAGAAAAGTGTGTAAATTCTGAAAAATGCCTGGATTTACACGAAATGGAGTGTCATTCTAATTTAAGCATAATTATGTGTACACAGAAAAGTGTGTAAATTTCGGAAATCACCCACTTGTCATAAAATTTACACATTTTGTACAAAACATTAACTGTTTTTATGAGTATTTCGTTTATGACAGTGAGTCTGTCTGTTTTTATCAGTTGATAGACACACAAAAGTGTGTAAATATAAAAAATTACGTGAATTTACACGAATTGGAGTGTTACACATAATTATAAATGTATAAATCTTAAAGGACAGTGTTTAAGTGTATTAGAAGTACGCATCGTCTGCAATTTCCAGGCCCGGCGCGACCCGAATGACAGCTTTCTTGGCCCGGCGTGGGCAAGTGTAAAAATCATAAGTTCGGCCCGAGACAGGCCCGTTTATATTTTTACAGTCAAGGTATACTGTATATTAGAGATGATTGCTGGAAGTGCATTTTTAACACTTTCCAACAAATTTGAAAAATGTTTATGCTTTCGGTTTGTCAGTCCGTCTGGCCGCGTTCTAACTCTCGCAAATATACTCGGATTGCTATGAAAAATTTTAACTTTATTGACGTTTCCCTAGCACAAACTCTATTGAAAATGAAGTTTCTATCATGATTAGTTTATTTACAGGGACAGTTAAAAAATTTCGATTACATTACGGCCTATGGGGAAAAATCGGTTCAATTGAATTTTAAAAGTATTACACCCGGTCAAACATATTCAAAATTATATGCATCTACGAAATGCATTAAAATATGCATTCTGTAAAATATGCAGTGAAAAGAATAGTTATAATTCAATTACAGAGCATAATTATTTCATTAAAAGACATAATAACTCAGGGGGGAATTGTTTGCGACACATTTTAATTATGGAAAAATATAATCAAATTGATATGTGTCACTGAAGCTGAATATTAATTATTTCACGCATAATATGAAATGCATAGCGTTTACAGGGAAACGCAAAGATTTTAAATAGTATATTCTATTCGAAGAACTGTATATTAAGAATGATGGCTGTAAATGGATGAAATGCATTTTTAATTATGATATGCGCTTTTAAGTTTTACTAAATGTATGCATATTATACGGCGTTATAAATGCTAAAAGTTACATAATTTAGCTATTCAGGGCTACACAAAAGAGCTCGGAATTTACTAAGCTTTGCTCGGGAGGTTACTAAATATGAATGTAATTTACTTAAAAGTTGTTTTTAAATAAATTATGCATTTTTACGTTGAACTGCATTTAGTTTACTAAGGAATATTTCTAGAATACAGATAAAATGAGTTACAGGGTCACGCAAAAAAATGGATACAGGGTCGCATATGAATAATAATTTCTGGAAAAGTGATTTAAGTAAGTTTAAAGAGTATTTTTGTAAGAACTTAATTTTAACAAAATACTGGCGTGTAATAAAAGTACTAGGTAAACTACAGGACTGTGCAAAATATTCAACTATGTTTCCATGTATTAGTATAAATTGCTAAATTGTTAAAAGAAAAATTTCATTAGTTAGGCGTTTTCTTGCTAAACTAAACTTCCCTATTCTATAGTATATCTATTAACCGACAGATCAAATACAGGGCTGTTCAAAAATATTAGAAGCCCGTATTTTCTCCCCTATTATTAATTATAAATTGCTCTTAATATCAGAAACGACAAAAAATAATACGCTGGTGGAGAAAACTAAGCTTTCGCTGTGTGTGTGTGTGGGGGGGGGGGGGGGTGTTCTAGTATTCTTTATTATAAAAATGACACATGTATACTTTCAAAAATAATTTTCTTTTCTATTAGTGTTTAACTATTTGACTCTTTAAAAATAAATTTTGCTATTTGTCCCACATTTTTTGAATAAATTTAACATTTTTCAATATAAAATAAGATGTACAAAATGTGTGCTATGGCATATGATTCATAATTTAACTCTCCCCCCCCCCCCCCCAACACGCGCGCACCGAAATAAAAAGAACTATCTTTAAAAATACATGTAAAAAATACCTTAAAAAATAACTTTATTTCCCAGATAACCCATTTTATTTTAAGGAATATACTTTGCATTTATTACATGTGACACAACACATGTGTCACTTATTATAACTGATGCATTATTGCTCATTAAACTGATTTTATATTTTCTAAAAGTTCACACATTTTTAATTTATGTGCCATATTATGACTAATACAACTTAATAATTTATATAAAAAAGGAAACTTTGAAGTTCATTTTAGAAAGAATTTTTTTTAATTAAATAAAAAGAAAAATGAAGTGCATAAAAAAATTCTTCAAACTGAAAATTTTAATCAGAGCCTTTCTCATGAAAATATACATTTAACTTCCAAATCTAGCATTGTATAAATAAGCGGAAACTAACATCTGCGCGCAAAATTTCACCTGCAGGCGATCAAAAGCGTGTGAAATTTATTCACTAGAATAGAAACAGACCAAGAACTTCCAGAGTGTTCGAACATGTTGTTATGTTATAAACGTATATAGTTTACATGAATTTTAAAAATGTTACGAAAATGTTACAAGAATGCGGCCAAAGGATATTTTACATAACAGTCCGAAAATGGTACAGTTTCAGTAATGTAGTTAATAAGAGCTCATTAATGTCATTGTACTGGATTCGGACATAATTCTACGAATATGAAAGAATCTATTTATTTTTGGACTATCCCAATTTAACACAGAGGAGGGTCATTGATAAGAAATAGGTAAGAAAAAAATATTTTCTCAGCTTCCTTTTTTAGTTAACAGTTTTAGTTTTACTTAATTGCACATAAACATTTTATAAAAGCAATGATTAATATTAATTTTACTTTTATCAATTCAATAAACTTTAATAAGTTTAATTTTTATTTTGTTGAAATAAACGGCTGCATGCCAATGATTCATTCATTTAAATAACATTCAAATCAGATTTTTTTCCTTTTTAAAACTATGTGGTTAAATTTCTTTCAATTTTAAAAGTTTGCGGTTTTAAAAGTAATTTAATTAATAATTAACATAATTGCTAAACATGTATTATAACATCCCAATAATTTCAACGTTAAACAGAGTTTTTAACTCATATATGAATCATATCACATTATAAAATGTATGAATATGAGATATATGATATGTACATCTTGCATATGAGATACATATAGACTAGATGGGCAGGTAATAGACAAGATTCAATATTTTTGGTTAATAAAAAATATTTAGTAACAGTTTAATTTATATATATATTTTCATAACTTCTCTTTACATGATTTAAAAGCTATATTACGTTTTATGCTCCTAATCGAGCCAATCAAGATACAGAAAATAATATTTCAAAGTTCCATCGTTTTTCAGTGAAAATTTTAATGAATATGCTAAGAGTTGGCTTCATTTAGTAAAGTGATACTGTAATTTTTCTTTCCTTGCAAAATTTGCATATGTTTATGTTTCGTTAGAAAGAAAGCTTTGAATTTTATGTACTTATGACTATTTGCAAAATTTCATTTATTTTTAAGAATTTAAGAAGCGTGTGTTATTGGAATACTTAGTTATTCAATTTCCAGTACAGAGCAATCCAATGTTGACATAGTTAAAAGGGCAATTACAATATTGTTCATAGTGCATAAAATCGTTAAATTTAATTGAAAATCTAAGTAATTCAATTTAATATTTAAATTGCACTTACTATACTGTAAAAACATAAATATATATATATATATAACTGCTATTAATTAATTTCGTGTGGTTTATAAAATTTTCAATGTTTTAATCGAAAAATATTTTTATTAACTCTACCTTGTATACTGGTTCGGGAGAGAGGGGGGGGGGGGGCGCTCAGTTGCCATTTAAATCTAATAATTCCCATTTAAAGAAAAACAATTAAACTATAGAAATAGATAAAAATCAATTGTATTTTGTATAAACAATTGCATCTACTGTATCTGTTACCGGTAGCTGAGTGGCGCTCAACGTGTTAATTGTTAAAAATAGAGGGAAATATAAACGAATTTGTGCTCAAATAACTTTTTTTCATATTTTCTTTTACCTACCCACCTTTCTTTTACCTCCCAATGTATAAATAATTTGATAACTGTAATTATCCGACATTTAGAAGTTTAAACAATGTATCTAAAATAATTAAAAATTTTGATATTGTGATAGGTACAATGATTGATTTAAACAGTGAACAGTTCTCAAAATATTTAATTAATTATTGCTATTCTAATTCGTTAAATTTATTTAAAGTAACCATTTTGTTTTATTAGTATGCCTTCATTAAATTTTGGCTCTAATTATTGTTATAAAAATCTATTACTTTTGTGAGGTTCCATTACTGGATTCATACATTCCTTATTCTTTTTTTATTGTGTCTTATAAAAAATAACCTGTATTTTTAATACACTGATATAAATAAATTTTTCTCCACATTTTATTCTAAAAATTGGATAGTAATAATTCTAATCCCTTGTACTTTTTATGATAGTATCGGTGTTATAGTATCCTTGGAAACAGACATCCAGCCAGAAATTACATCTTTGAAAAAAAGAACATAAAAATTTCTCAATATAGGCAAAATAGAGTACATTCAGTTGCTGTAAGATATAAACAATTAATGACCGTTTTTTTCAAATCCTGTATCAAGAGTTATTATTGGTTTAAATTTATAATTTCATAAATAAGCATGTAATATAGACAATCTATTATTAAAGTTATTTTTTTAATAATCAAAAAATTGTTTTTAAGTTTTCTTTTATTGCTTGCAAACCCTTTTGTAAAATAAATTAATCCTTTGTGTCATCACGTTGTATGTCTGCAAACACAAGGAGATAATAGATTATAATTTCAGAAAGAAAATAGATTAAGAAAAATAATTAAAGAAAATAGATTATAATAACAGAAATATGATAGATTACAATTTGAGACGACCCTGTTCCTTGATTAAGCGTAAATGATTCGTGGTCTTGCTTTAAGATTACAAATCTGTTACAAAGAAACAAGTTGGAAATTGTGTGTTAAAAAAGCAAATGAGATTTCGTACTATAATGAAGTTAAAAAAAAATATTCAGATTTTGGTGTAATAGTACACAGTACTTCGGATACTG
This sequence comes from Maratus speculifer, assembly GCA_964019185.1. Classification (NCBI taxonomy): domain Eukaryota; kingdom Metazoa; phylum Arthropoda; class Arachnida; order Araneae; family Salticidae; genus Maratus; species Maratus speculifer. The sequence goes on from OZ025299.1 coordinate 22,648,595, forward strand.
TTTAAGTATCCGAAATCTGTTCTTTGTATTATTTGTAAACACTATATATCTGCTTTCTATTATAAAATAAGTAATTTTTAGCAAATCTCAGCAACGTAAACATCAATTTCATAAAATGTGAAATATTTTAATAAAATGAAAACGCGTCCCAAGCAGAAATCATCAGGTCCACAAATACTTTGGAACTACAAATAGATTGTGTGGTTTCATCGTCATATTAGCCAAGAAAAAACAAAATAATACGAATTCTGGGCTACCATCACACATAAAACCAAAATAAAATGGAGAAAAACATTAAAAATAATTAATTCACTGATAATCTTTTAAAATTAAGTGTTTTCTTTAATATATAAAAATAGTTATGAATTTGTCTACTGTATTACATATATATATTTTTTTATTTTTACTGCGCATTCAATACTTTTAATGAAACAATAATTTAAAAATTTTCACTTAAAAACAGCTCCTTTTAATTTTTAATTAAATAATTTAATATCTATTAAAATTTTATTGCAATATCTTCTAAAAGTATTTTTTCCCTTGGAACTTTAATAACATAAATAGCAATTTGCATAAATAAGTTATTAAAATATTCATCTTTAAAAAAATTATTATTATCCTCTATGTATAAATTACATTAATAATAAGTGATAATAAGCGATGATAATTTAACCAATGCAAACGTTAAATTACCATACTTTAAGTAATTCAATGTACGGTACAAATGAACCCCAAAAAACATAATTATATATATAAACTTTAATAATCGTTACATATTACCAACGAAGATTATGACAGTAAAGAAGTTATGCAATAAAAGTGTAATATAAATTTAAAAAAAAACATGAAAAATATGTGGTATCAATATTCAATAGCAATATACATGCGTAAAATAGTAATTATTACTATTATTATTGAGATTTTTGTTTTTATCTTTCTTTATTAATTTATTATCCGTTGCTTTATAATTTTCATTCGAAATAAAATATTGTAATTTAAATTACCACATAATACCATTTATAAGCTGATGTTAGATAATTAAAATAAATTATCTACTCAAATACAATAAGGGGCCGTCTATAAATGATGGCATGCGTTTTTTTTTTTTCATATTTTTGACTCCCACCATCCCCCTTTGTCACAAAGAGTCACACTTCACTCTACCCCCTCCCCCATCTCTTGTCACATGTCACGCTATATTACGTAAACATATATAGTTGTAATTCAGAAAAAAAACCACTATGTTATAGATCACAATTCAAATTATTTTTTTAAACTAAACTATGTGTTTTAATGACATTTGTGAGCTGAATAATAAAATTGATTTGTATTTTGCATGAAATAAAGCTTACAACAACGACAGCAGCAACAACAAAAATAATTAATATAGAACAGTAATAAAATATTAATATGAGAAAGTAATTCAAAACAGAAGTATTTTGGAATTTGAAATAGACTTACATATTTGGCTTTAAATTAACCTTTATGAACACAAAATATTTTAATTTTAAAATAACTTCATACTTCATAATTTAATCTACTGAATTGTAATGTTTTTATTTTTACCAAAATGTGTGATGTCACATTTCTTCTTACCATATCCCACCCCATTGTCACAAACTGTCACAAATTCATGAACCCCCCCCCCCCCCCCTTCAAGCGCAACATCATTTATGGACGACCCCTAGCTGTATCTCTTAAATTTATAAAGAAAATAGTTTCAAATTAAAACATCTATTACTTATTTTTATTTTCGCTGCGAGAACTTTAATATTGATTGCATGCATTTGAGTAAACAATAAAAAAGTTCAAGAAAAATCTTATCATAGCAATTCCATTATTTTCTCATAACTTAACTAAGTCAACCTTGTTTTAGAATAGTTGATAATTTTTAAACAAAATAGAAAATCAAATCAAATTCAATAATAAATTATTTTATTTTATTAATTTCTTAACAATACTCTTTTTTTAAGAGAACACGGTACTTTGAAATTGGTCAAAATATTGATTTTTTATTTTTAAATATTAACTGAAAGCTTCTGTAATTTTCGGTAATTCATTTTTACTTACACGACTATTTATCACGAGATAGTGTAGATTTTGTTAATAGATCCAGCGCAAATACCCCTACACATGAAAACTTTAAACTGATTTTTCTCCATATTCATATTTTAATAATCTTGTGCGAAAAATACTAAGGCTTATTTGCTAATTTAGATAAAAGTTTGAAAATATTATAACTTGTTCTATATGATGTATTTAATATATTTCCTCATGGATTCAACATTCAAGTTCATACTTATATTAAAAAAAATGTATTTAAATGATTGTTTGAATTTACTCCATTTTTCACTATTCACGAGAGAAAAAAAAATCATATTAAATGTAAAATCTCATACATCTAAAAATTCATGCACAGTTTTATGTAAAATATTCTCAATGAATGAATTTCGCAAAGAAAATCAAAGAAAAAATTTTCATATTTAAGGAGTCTTACTTTTTACCTGGAAGTAAAATTCAGCAACACGTCATATTCGTTTTTTTTTTTTTTTTCATCAGTCAAAACATAAATGCATAAAAATATTTACTTAAAATATTTTTTTTAATTTTATATTGAAATTTTATTTTAATTTTATAATAATAAAAAAATAATAATAATGACTTTCATCCATTTTGCGCAAAATTGTAGCAAAACTATTGGTTAAAGAGCCCCCAAAATATTGATGATGATGTAAAACTAATGTATCTTGAACTTAAACTTTATTTTAAAGCATTTTTTTATTGGAAATTTAAATTTGAATTATAAAATGTTCAAAAAAACATTTTTATTGAAAAATTGCCAATTTTAAATAATTAGCGCAATTATAATACAAAATTTGAAATATAAGTTATTCTTTAATTTAAAAAAAAGATATTTAATTAGTTTCAAGCAAATTGTTTCATTAGATTTTGAGAAATGTTGCGCGCAGTCGATGCAACTCAAAGAACCGGTTTTAATTGTTTTTTTTTTTTTTTTTTTTTATTTTTTTTAATCAAAATTAAACATGAAAAGAAATAAAATAAAATTTAGATATAGCACATTAAAAAATATATTTTTTTAAATATGTTGTCGTTATGTTATCTTATAGTTGTATACGTCTATATGTTGTCTGTAATATGTGGCATTATGTTGTATATAATTAAAAATTCTATGCATATATGTTTCATACAGTTTCAAAATTGCAAAATCAGGCAATATGTAAGAATCCTGGGTCCCCTTAAAAATAGTAGGGATTTTTTAAAAGTTAATTTTGTGTATTATGCATTGTGCCACCACATATATTACAGTATTCTTCAAATTTGGAGGGATGTTTTCAAAGGCACAGTGTCCCCTTATCGCAGGTATGATATTCATCAAGTTATTATAATCAAAAAATACAATTGATGAAATGAGTCTAAACACAGATTTACTCATATTTTTCCTTTCGCGCAAGGAATTTCTGTTCATCGAGAGCCAATAAAATTGCAGGATTTCGGTTTAATATTATCTAAGTGTATGGAAAGTAAAATTTCGCTGCTGGAACACGAAAAACTGTTTTTATTTGAATTTGAGACCACGCCCAGTTTTAATTGTCGTGGCACAAAGAAAATATTTGCTTCGCACAAGTACGTAGTCGTAAATACTGTCCCTTATGTATGTTAACATTTTAGAAATTAAATATGGCCCGTTTTGAAGATAAATAACAAATAATATTTATTAACATAACTATCAATGCCTTAACTATCAACGCTATAATTTAAAATTTCAAAACTAAACATCTAAATACTATACATTAATACTTTTCATAAATAAATTCAATGCAACATAGATATTTACCAAAATTTAAAATTCAGTAAGAACAATAGATAAACTGTATTTGCAATAAGTATATGTATCAAAAACATTACAAAACTAAATTTTAATTCTGGTAACTGTTTCTTTTAATTTTTAATTAAATAATTAAATATTTATTAAAATTTCCTTATAATATCTTCTAAAATTCCGTGAAAAGTATTTTTTCCCTTAGAACTTTAATAACATTAATAGCAATTTGCATAAATAACTTACTAAAATATTCATCTTTAAAAAATTAATTATTATCCTCTATGTATAAGTTATATTAATAATAAATGTTGCAATGATAACACAAGCCTGCGATAAAAAAAAATTGTCGGCATAGTAAGTGGTATTTTTTATAGTTATTTGGATGCTGATTACTAGAAAAATATTGAAAAAATTCCATGACGTACAGTTTCTTCACAAATCGCAATTTATTATTTCATGAATTTAGCAAATTTCGAACAAAAAAACTATTATTTATATGAGTTTGTCAAATAAATTTATGGACTTTAAGTAGTAAATTTGTGTATTTAACTAATAAAAAAGAAAGAAAAAACTATTTCAATGCAGAATATTTTTTTAACCGGCAAACCGCCTATTAATCACAATATTCAAGACGGAGGAAACAAGATGAAATCGGATCTTTTCTGCTTGCAGGTGTCTGTACGCCCCCTTTTCTTCACACCCTTTTTCACTGTCCTTATCTCTACTCCTGATTCAGTGTCTTTGTTTACTCTGTGCTGTACACATGTGTTTTTATACCGAGCTGTGAGTTAATAGTAATAGTTGTAATTTTAACTTCTAGTTATTGCTGCATTAGAGAACATGGCTTCTACTTCCAGAGGATGCGTTAATTCACCGAATTGTTTCTGTTATATTTGCGGTAATTATACAGTGAAAAAACAACAGAGAAGCATTTCTGATTTTGTTAAAAAAGTGTATTTCGCTTATTTTGGCATGAAATTGAATGATCAAGATAAGCCGTGGGCTCCACACAAAGTTTGTAGTATTTGCGTAGAAGAATTAAGGCAATGGTTTCAAGGCAAGAAACAATCATTTCGATTTGGTATACAGGGCCGTAGCAAGGTGTTTTGAGGCCCCCCCCCCAAAAAATATAACTTTGGGCCCCCCCCTCCCCCTACTTTCAACTGAATTTTTAAAAAAATATTTATATTGAAGTTTCCAATGAGTTTCAAATTATATTAATGTAATAAACAAATTTAATAATTATCATAAGTATTTTAAATCATTATTAAAATTATTATAACATTCATAACTCTGCACAAATACGAAATAAATATGCATTGCTTAAAGAACCCGTGGCAAAATGCGCGCGACACTGTGACGGGCGTCGCAGATATTTAAGCAGACTCAGCAATGCCACGGACGCGCTATTGCGCTTAAATTATGCAAAAAATCGGTCATGGTGCACAAAAATAGCTCTTTCCTGTGGGACGCGTTATTTCATCAAAATTTCGTCGCAAAATAAGAACGATTTCATCCAAAGATCGCGAGAATAAACGCAAATATTATCAAAGCATCGCGAAAAAACAGCAAATTTCGTCAGAAAATCCCTCAAAAGCAGATTTCATCAAAAACTTGCGAAAAAAAGGGCAAATTTTGTTAAAAAAATACCCCAAAAACGGCAAATTTCCTCAAAAAATCTTGAAAAAAAGACAGACAACGTCAAAAAATCGCGAAAAAAACGACAAATTTTGTCAAAAAATCTCGAAAATAAAGACGGATTTCGTCAAAATATCGCAAAGAAAACGAAAATTTCGTCAAAGGCACAAGGGAAAAAAAGAAAGATATTGCTGGAAGTGGATTTTTCTGTTTTATTATTATTATTATTATTTTGTAAGTGATGGAAATAATTTACACATACACATGCATGTTACCATAATTAATTAGCACTACAATAGCAGAAAAAATATATTTATGTAATACGTTGCATTTTGCAGACTATTTTTGAAAATATTATTAGCGTTGCAGACATTTGAAGATAGTTCTGCCACCGGGCTTAAAGATAAATTAGCAATGTTAAAATAAAATTTGTCTAAAACAATTTTACAAATAAGCACATAATGCTAAGATTTTATTATAAAATATAGAAAATAAATAAATTATATAAACACATAATTTTAACAGTTCGCTACTTAAGAGGCTACTTCAGTTACGCGAAAAGACCCATTCTCTAATGCATGGAAGAATGGAATGGAATATGAAAGAAATTTATATCTCAGTTGCATTTCAATATTTTTAAATGATTTTTTTTTCACTGGATAGCTGAGAAAAATCTGTATGCAGATTTTTTTTTCACCTTTTTTTATTTTGTTTGCAAAGTTTTTTTTTTTTTTTTTTTTTTTTTTTTTTTTAAGAGGATGCTTTAATTTTCGAAACCGGTTTTAAAAATGAAAGTGACCTCATTAAAGTTATCTGTAAACAAAATTGAAAAAGCAAAAAACAGCCCGTATACAGATCGATCTCAGCTATCCTCAAAGAGCACCGATTAACCAAATTCATCGCATAACCAAGTATTGAATGACAAAGAATTTACAGAAACTGACTTATAAAAATTTTACAACTTTCTTTTTAATATTAATTTTTTTAAAGTAACAATTTATATACATTTTTCCCCCTTTTAAAATATGAAATGCTAGTAACTACAGGTTTCAAGACAATTATAAACTCTAGTTCATGCCGACTTTTTCTTAAAACAAATATACAAAAATATTTTTAAAATAAGAACTTAAATGATAAAGTGAAAGCAAAATTGTTATTATTTTGAAAAGAGGCAAAAGATTTCGAATTGTGCATAAAGACATAAACCCCGCAACACTTTAACAGGCTCGAGGACTGTGCCATTTCTTGTCAGTTTCAGAGCCCATTAAGAATTAGAAGTAGAGGAAGTTTTTTCATTTACTAAATCCATTTTTCGTATGTTTAAATTATTCGAAATTTTACCATGCAAATTTCGATTAAATAACGTTTTTACTATTAAATTAAAACTGACTATCTACATATTATACACATTAAAAAATATTTTATTAAATACATAATTATACGTAACCAATTAATTTTGTAAAAGACATGAATAGTATGGAATTACAGTTGAGAATATTTGAACTTCAAAATATTTCTTATGTTTTACAAATTGCAGCATAGTAAGAAAAAATATTTCATAATAAAAAAACTATATATGTTTTACTCTGATTGAATTTATTGAATTGAAAATTAGCTTTGAAAAGTAAATTTGCGGGGGCCCTTTGTATTTTAGTTGGGAAGAATGGGCTTGGGCCTGTGAGATTATTTAGCATCACGGAAAAAAAGAAAGAAAGAACGAAAGAGCATAGAAAAATTTAAAATAGCACAATTTCTTATTGTGACATGAATTTAGAACTCTAGATTTTCAAGGAAATAAGAGTATAAATTAAATGAGAATTTACTTATTACTCGTTAACAAACGAAATGGTAGTTTAACATATGAATGCAATGGAATCTGAAGTTGACGCAGGGATTTTTTCTTGGATCCCATTTTGTGAAAAATAAAGTTATTTTTATGAAATTTATTGTATTTTGTAATGAAATTTGAATTCCAGTTATTGAAATTCGCATCAAACATTTATTAATAATAACTTATTTAAGTCTATATGCTAAATTTCTCATTTCAGGTGAACTTGTTTCCTTTGCAAAACAGATATTTTAAAACCTAACAGTATAAAATTAATTAGAGTATATTTTTATGGAATAGAATTTTGTGAATGGTGTGATTTATTAAAAAGAATTTTGTGAAGGAGCCCTAATAAAACGCTTAAATGAAAAACATGTAAATGAGAACTGTGTGTTATTAAAATATGCTCTATTAGTATACATATATTTTTCCAAGCTGTGCAAAATTTTCTAATACTTAAAATTTTTAATAACTGCTATATAAATTACATATGTAATAAATATGACTTACCAGACTAGTATAGGAGTAGATCTTTTTTCCTCCAGATATACACTTAATTTTATAAATACTATACTATGCGTATTACTAAAATAAATCAGAAAAAAACATACGAAAATCCACATCTGAAGTGCTGTGTTGTCTACAAACATGTACTTGTATGCATTAGCGGGCTGCTAACATACTTGAATAGGCCAGTACTCCCTTCAAGGTCAATGAATCCGGTTACTACTAAGTAACTAAGCTGTTAACTTTTAAGGTGATTCTCTAGATGTTATTTGTGTCACCCATGTCGCGAAATCGGTGTGAAAAATGACCTATCTTCTAAGAACATAATATTCCGGTATTTCAAAAGAAAACACCCTTTTGTCGCTAGCAGCTTTATACAAGAGCCCGGCTTTCTTCAGAGTCGATCCCGATGACCGGTACTCTTTCCTTATCTTTCTTAGTTCCATGCAAAAACCCATGGTCAAAAAGCGAGGGGGGGAAAACGAATAAAAAAATAAGGATTTTCATTTTCTTGGTTTCTGCGTTTTTGAAATCTAAACAAGGTTTTTGATAAAAACAGGGCCCCGTTAAGGCTACGGGGGGCCCCGGAACAAACATCATTCTGGACACCCCCCCCTTTATCTATCTGTAAATTTTTTTTCTTTTGTTTTAAATAATGTAGAAGTGGCAAACACTAAAAATAAAAAACATATTGCACACATGCATAAATTTTGTACTCACATCTATATACAAGATATCCCAAAAAATTGGTCACAACTTTATTTAAAAATATTAATTTGATAATTATAGAAAAAATGATAGATTGATTGAGATAAGTATTTCTTTGCAAATTTTTACTTTGCTTACCTACGTACATTACAAGATGTCTAAAAAAGAAGGCTCAAAATTGGACATAACAGTTTTAACTTATCACATTACGAGGAAACATTAATAAAAAATTTCTTTTAAAAGCTATAAGATACTATGTTGTTGTAATCAGAGCCTGGCTAAGTCACGGGCATGCAGGACAACTGCATCGGACGTGGGCACCCTAAATCGGGGGCCCTCAAGGGCAAATATAATTTTTTTGTTAAGGCTAATAAAAAATGGCCAAAAATGACAAAAATTCCTTTTTTCTTTCTTTCTTTATTTTTAGCTTTATTGAGGCTCTTTTCTTATCTCTCCTCTGTTTTGGAACCCCATGCCCCTTCCCCCCTCCCCTGGATCTAACAGTTACATCACAGTTGTATTTACATTTTAATGGCTCACATTTAGTCTTATATTTCTATAACAGAAGAAAAAAATGTATTCGATAATTTCTTAAAGTTATCTTTTTTGTGCTATTCTGCATACAAATGCGAATAGACAACTAGTATAAAGGTTAGTTTTAGACACTTTAGCATAATTCAAGAAAAAATCCAAAAGTTAGAAAGGGGCCCCCCACAATCTAAGTCGGGCCCTGGTTGTAATAAAATTTTAATAATTTGTTTTCTAATGATATAGTTTGTTTTCTGCGTATGTGGAGGGAACACTGGAAACAGAGAGGAAAAGGGGAACAACATTCCCTTCCTAAATGTTTGAAAACGTATGAATTTCGGTCACTTTTGGCAGATTTTAAGCATTTGGCACCCTTTAATGAAAATCCTCATTATTGGGGGGGGGGGGGGAGAGAGCTTTAAAAAGGTGCACCTGAGGAAATTACCTAGCGGACCCCTGAATAAGAAAAGGAGAATTTGAAAAAATAAAAACATTAAAAGAAGTGTTTTCTTACATTTTCAAAATAAACTTCGGTAAAAAGGTCGATAGAATCGATTAGGGGGCCCCCTGACTTCGTCGGCCCCCCCCCAAATGGGGGGTATGGGGGGCGGTCGCTACGGCCCTGTTGGTATACCAATGGTTTGGAGAGAACCTAAAAATCATAGTGATGATTGCTATTTTTGTCTTTGTAATGTGAAAGGATTCAATTTAAAGAACAAAAAGGAAATATTTTATCCTGACATTCCATCTGCTATACGTCCTGTTTCTCATGGACCTGGTATTCCGGTTCCTTCCCCTCCAGAAACTGTGGAAAATATTGATTATTCAGATACTGTGCCTGAATGTGAAAGTGATGATGATGTTGATGAAGTATATGACTCTATTAGCGATGAACCTAAACTTTTCACGCAGTCTGAATTAAATGATTTAGTCAGAGACTTAAATCTGTCTAAGGAAATCTGTCTAAGTCTTTAGGTTCCAGACTAAAAGAAAAAAATTTGCTAGCTCCTGGTACGTCATTTTATTGGTTTAGAAACCGAGAAAAAGATTTTATTCCGTTCTTTTCTAAAGAAGAGGAACTTATTTATTGTAACAATATTCCAGGCCTCATAGCATGTTTCAAAGTCCAATATGAACTTGACGAATGGAGACGTTTTATCGATTCATCAAAAAGAAGTCTGAAAGCAGTACTATTGCGTAATGGAAATGAATATGCTTCTGTACCTGTTGGACATTCTGTTCACTTAAAAGAGTGCTATGAAAATCTTGATTTTGTCTTAAATAAAATATCGTATTCAGATCACAAGTGGGCAGTTTGCGGTGATTTGAAGGTGATTTCTATGTTGCTTGGTCAGCAGAGAGGGTACACAAAATTTCCTTGTTTTCTTTGTGAATGGGACAGTCGAGACAGAAAGCAACATTACATTAAGAAAAAATGGCCAATCAGGAAGACATTAGATCCTGGAGTCAAAAATATTCAAAGTAAAAATCTTGTGGATCCAAAAAAAGTGTTACTTCCACCGCTTCATATATAATTAGGTCTTATGAAACAATTTGTCAAGGCTTTACCAAAAGAAGGTGAATGTTTCAAATACCTTTGTGAGCAGTTCCCAGGTTTATCCGAAGCAAAACTGAAGGAAGGTGTGTTTGTAGGACCAGACATCAGGAAATTGATGAAAGATGAAAATTTTGAGAATAAAATGAAATTAAATGAAAGAAAAGCCTGGAAATCTTTCAAACTAGTTGTTACTAGTTTTCTTGGCAACAAAAAGGACCCAAACTACAAGTCTATTGTAGAAGAGATGGTAACAAATTTCAAGATTTTAGGGTGTAATATGAGCTTAAAAATTCATTTTCTCGATTCACATCTTGACTATTTTCCAGAAAACTTAGGTGCAGTTAGTGAGGAACAAGGTGAAAGATTTCACCAGGATATAAAGGAAATGGAGAGGCGATATCAAGGCAAGTGGAATGTCAGCATGATAGCTGACTACTGCTGGATGCTACAAAGAGACAATCCTTGCAAAATTCACAAGAGGAAAAGTGGCAAAAAAACTTTTGATGGAAAGAAAAAATAATACTCTGATGACTTGCAACCTTGTATGTATAATTAACTATTACTTTAATTCAGATATAAATGTAATTTATATTGATTTATAAATATATGAAATTAAAACGAAATGTTGAAATTTCGTTATTTTACCTCTTTTTTTTAAAATTATGCAACCATTTTGTGAAAAATCCTTACGTGATAGAAAAAAATGGATTTCATTTTTGTAATCAGCAATGAAAAAAACATAAAAATTAGTTATCAAAATTAAAACAATTTTCAAAAAGTATTTTTTCGCAGGTCTGTGTAATTTAACTAATGTATACATTAAATTATCATGCTTTAAGTAATTCAATGTACGGTACAAATGACCCCAAAATACATAATTGTACGTAAACCATTAATAACCGTTACAAATTACTAACGAAGATTTTGACAGTATAAACAATAACAACAATAGCAAACAATAAAATATTTAAAAATATTATCATAGCAATCCTATTATTTTTTTATAATTTAGGTAAGTCAACCTTGTTTTAGAGTTCTTGATAATTTTTCGACAAAATAGAAAATCAAATCGAATTTAATAATTAATTATATTATTATTAACTCCATAACAATACGCTTTTTAAGGGGGCATAATACCTTGAAATTGGTCAAAATATCGATTTTCATTTTTTAATATTAACTTAATGCTTCTTTAATTGTTAATATTTTGATGCATCCTTTTTACCTACAAGATTATTTTATCTAGAGATATTGTAATTTTTGTTAATAGATCCTGCGCATTTACCTATACAAATGAAAACTTTAAACTGTTTTTCTCCCTATTCATATTTTTATAACTTGCTTGTGCGAAAAATATTAAGGCTAATTTAGATATATGTTTGAAAATATTTTTACATATTCTCCATGGTGTATTTAATATTTTGTGCATGGATTCAACATTCAAGTTCACACTTATTTTTTTTTAATTTAATTTAAATTGATAGTTTGAATTTTCTTCATTTTTTATTATACACGATTGAAAAAAAAATCATATTAAGTGTAATCCCATACATCTAAAAATCCATGCAAAGTTTTATGTAATATATTCTCAATAAAAGAAATGGAAAAGAAAATCGAAGCAGAAATATTCATATTTAAGGAGTCTCAGATTTACCTCGTAGTGCAATTGAGCAACATGTCACGTTTAATTTTTTTCTCATTCAAAATATAAATGCACAAAATTTTTACTATACACATCTTAATATCTCTTCTACTTAATATATATATTTTTTAATTCTGTATTGAAATTTTATTTTATTTTTTTAATTTTAAATTTTTATAGTTAAAAAAATTAAATTGTTTTTAGACTTGCATCCTTTTTGCGCAAGACTTTAGCAAAACTATTGGTTAAAGAGCTTCCCAAAATATTGATAATGATGTAAAACTAACGTATCTTGAACTTAAACTTTATTTTAAAGCAATTTATTTATTTTTTAATAGAAAATTTAATTTGAATTCTAAAACTTCGAATAAAGAAATTATCAATTTTAAATAATTAATACAATTATATTACAAAATTTGAAGTATAAGTTATGCTTTAATTTAAACGGAAAATATTTATTAAGTTTCACGCAAATTGTTTCGTTAGTTTTTGAGATATGTTGCGCGTAGTCTATGCAAGTCAAAGAACAGATTTAACTTTTATTTTATCAAAATTAAACATAAAAAAATAACATTTAAATACAGCATATTAAAAACATATTTTAAATATAATTTGTATTATGTTGTCTATATTAAAAATTCTATACATTTATGTTTTATAGGAACTGGGGATATAATTAAATCTGATATGTTGCTAAATAGTAAAATCAGGTAAAAATTAAGACTCCTGAGACTCCTTATAAAATAGTAGGGATTTTTAAAAAGTTAATTTAAAAAAATTTAATTTTACTAAAATAGATTGTCCAACAAGATTTTTTTTTAATTTGATTTTTAGTATTATATATTGTGCCACCACATATATTACAGTATTATTCAAATTTGAAGAAGTGGTTTCAAAGGCAATGTTTCCCCTTAACGCAGCTAGTATACTCATCAAGTTATGATAATCAAGAAATACAATTGATGAAATGAATATTAGCACCAATTTACTTATAAAATATTTTTTTTCCTTTCATACAAAGAAGTTTGGTTCATCGAGAGCCAATAAAATTGCAGGGTTTCGGACTAAAACTACATATATGTGTATGCAACAGGGGTGCAAAAATCTAGGCTCCAGCAGGCAGACTCTCACCACTAAAATTATTTCGTTAATTTTCGTATTATATTTCGTATAAAACTCTTGTAAAAATGCTATTAAATTTTAAGCGAAGAAAACTTTTAAATTTTAGTGGTGAGAGACTGCTAGCTGGCGCCTAGATTTTTGCACCCCTGGTATGCAAAGTAAAATTTTGCTGCTGGAACACAGATAACCGTTTTTATTTGCATCGAGACCATGCCCAATTTTAATTGTCGTGGCACAAATATAGTATTTGTTTCGCTCAAGTATGTAGTTTAAAACTAAATCCAATTTTGCATTGCATTTTCTATTAGTATTAAATGTTATCATTTTAGAAATTAAAGATTACCCGTTTTGGAGATAAATAACAAAGAATATGCATTAACATAACCATCAATGTCTGCTTTATTTTAAATTTTCAGCACTAAACATCTAAATATACATAAATACTTTTCATAAATAAATCCAATGCAACATAATTATTTGCCAAAATTTAAAGTAAGAACAATAGATAAATCGTATTTACAATAAGTGTGTATCAAAAACATTACAAACCTAAATTTTAACTCAGGTAATTGTTTCTTTTACTTTTTAATTAAATTATTTAATATTTATTGAAATTATATATAAAAACATTTATAACCGTTACAAATTACTAACGAAGATTTTGACAGTATAAACAATAACAACAATAGCAAACAATAAAAATATTAAAAATATTATCATAGCAATCCTATTATTTTTTCATAATTTAGGTAAGCCAACCTTGTTTTAGAGTTCTTGATAATGTTTCGACAAAATAGAAAATCAAATCGAATTTAATAATTAATTATATTATTATTAACTCCATAACAATACGCTTTTTTTAAGGGGACATGGTACCTTGAAACTGGTCAAAATAACGATTTTCATTTTTTTTTTAGTATTAACTGAAAGCTTCTTTAATTGTGAATATTTTGACGCATCCTTTTTACATACAAGACTATTTTATCTAGACATATGCTAAACTATGTTAATAAATCTAGCGCAATTACCTATACAAATGAAAACTTTAAACTGATTTTTCTCCCTATTCTTGTGCTTGTGCGAAAAATATCAAGACTAATTTAGATAAAGGTTTGAAAATATTTTTACTTATTCTCCATGGTGTATTTAATATTTTTGTGCCTGTTCAAATTCAAGTTCACACTTATTTTTTAAAAATTAAATTTAAATTGATAGTTTGAATTTTCTTCATTTTTTACTATACACGATTGAAAAAAATCATATTAAGTGTAATCCCATACATCTAAAAATTCATGCAAAGTTTTATGTAATATATTCTCAATAAAAGAGTAGGGAAAAGAAAATCGAAGCAAAAATATTCATATTTAAGGAGTGTCAGATTTATCTGATTGTGCAATTCAGCAACATGTCACGTTTAATTTTTTTTCTCATTCAAAATATAAATGCACAGAATTTTTACTATACACATCTTAATATCTCTTCTACTTAAAATATATTTTTTTAAATTCTATATTGAAATTTTATTTTATTTTTTAAATTTTGATAGTTAAAAAAAATTAAATTGTTTTTTGACTTGCATCCTCTTTGCGCAAGACTTCAGCAAATCTATTTGATAAAGAGCTTCCCAAAATATTGATAATGATGTAAATCTAGTGCATCTTGAACTTAAACTTTATTTTACAGCAATTTATTTATTTTTTAATTGAAATTTTAATTTGAATTATAAAACTTTGAATAAAAAATCATTTTTATTGAAAAATTACCAATTTTAAATGATTAACACAATTATAATACAAAATTTGAAGTATAAGTTATTCTTTAATAATAAAAAAGAGATATTTACTAAGTTTCATGCAAATTGTTTCATAAATTTTGAGAAATGCCAGTCCATGCAAGTCAGAGAACAGATTTAACTTTTGCATAGTTAAAAAATAAAAATAAAAAAAGTTAAATAGAGCATATTAAAAAAATATTTCAAATAGAATATTTATTATGTTGTCTATATTAAAAATTCTAAACATTTATGTTTCATAGGAACTGGGAAAAAATAAATCTGACATGTTGCTAAATTGCAAAATCAGGTAAAAATTAAGACTCCTGACACCCCTTGAAAAATAGTAAGGATTTTTAAAAAGTTAATTTAAAAAAATTCCATTTCAGTAAAATAGATTGTTCAACAAGAATTTTTTAAGAGTGTATTCTGATCAAAACTGCTTATTTTCAGATTTATTTTTAAATTCATTTTTGCTCTCAAATGCACCAAACTTTCAAAATTCCTTATTTAGAAATTATACAAGGTGCCGTGATTGTCAATTTTTTGATAAATATAGAAAATGTTGCAAAAAAAAGCTGTCAAAAACGGCGTTTTGGACCCAATTTTCCGAAGCGAGGGATATGCGA